>VDFB02193867.1:743114237-743168962 GCA_007258455.2 Sequoia sempervirens
TTTGATAAATAATGCTATGATGTTTGATGTTTGATGTTTTGATTTGATGTTAATTTAGAGAAAAAAATGTTCACAAGACTCAAATCATTTTTTTTGTCTTAGAGGATATGGTGTTTGCTTTACTTGAACTAGCTATGAGGTTGCAAGTAAAGGTTACTCTAAAACAATAGCAAGATAATGGTTTGATTTCTTATGTTCAATATGTGTTCAAGACTAGGTTGATGTTTGGTTGTTGATTTGATGATGTTGAAGGATGTTGATAAGATATGGTGTAAATTTGATTTTGATGTTGTGTCCACAAGATGGTAGTTATGAACCCTATGTAAACGAAGTCCAAGGTGAAGGATGGTGATGTTGGGTTTGTGACTGATAGGTTCAATGATGATAATGTTCTTTAATAACGGAATAAATATTTTAGACCAATATTTTGAAATTAGTTTGTGACAAAATCTAAGACAATTCTATAAGTAGGATAGTAGCGGCTTTGATGTAGGATGCTAGCAATAGGATTTGAGAACAATAGCAATAGGATTTTTTAATAATAGCAATTCTATTTTAATAGAACTATGGCAAAGTTTTTTGAAAGGACTCTATTTTGATAGTGAATGTCATGCAATAGTGATAGCAATATCTGTCAACTAAACAATAGCAAGAAAAATTTAGGTTAACTACAGTAATGCTTTGAGACAATAGTGGAAAAACTAGACAATAAAGACTTTGTTTCAATAATTTCCAATTTTACAATGGAAGATTTTGTTGGTTATTTTTTTAGAACCAAATTTGATCTCACCATTTACCTATGAATTTTCCAGAATCCAATAATAAGTAAAGGCAAGGATTTTCCAATGAAGAAGTACTAGCTTGCTAGGCTAGACCTCTTGTTAGTTCTCAAAAACGCTAGTTGAAAATCCTCAAGAGGTTGCCAAGCTCTTGGTATGTTTTAGGCTAAGGTACAAGGACAAATGAATTTGAACCTTCTTCTCTTCAAGCTATTCCAAACCTAGGTGGGTATACCTAATGCAAGTGAAGCACACTTAAACTATGTGTTTCCTACTTGTGCAATCTATCCACAATGGAAATTGGAAGTGGCGAGATGCATACCTAATTTGGTATAAATTGTATAAGCAATATCAAGGTAAAGTTTATGAATATGTTCAGTTAACAAATGTAAAGTTTTGGAAAACAAATTTGATTAAACTAAATGATGAAATGAATAAGACCAGTGCCTTGTTGGCTAAATGGAGTCAAATGGAGATCTAGAATGTGTGACTTATATTTGGCAGTAACTCAAACTATTTGTCATACTAATATTGGTCTATAACTTGTATAAACGCGTAGGAAAGTGATTGACAAACTCTTCTTACTTATCCAACTGACACAACTAGGTTACTTTTAATATATCAAAAGTATTTTAATCTTTACTTAAAAGAACCAATTGAATAAATTTTGCATGAACATCGATAACACCAGATTGGAGACAGATTAACAATCCTAATTATGTGGTTCTTCTTACTGATCCAAATAACACTTCCAAATTACTATGATTGACTAGAAGGATGTTTAATTCCTTTGGGGAAACCAATTAATCATATCACACAAGTACAACAAATGTGCATTGATAAATTGAATATATACTTGATATACCAATTTAAATAATAAAGAAGCATTAAAATGGAGATAGCTAGATAATTGAATAACTCCAACAAAAAATTGATACCAAAATTACACCACAAAATCAGAGATCTTTTATTGATTTCTTCAAAATTTTATACATGCATCATGGTCTTTTGAAATATAAGCATTATTGAAGCCTTCTCCTATCTATCTATCCCTATTTGCTTATTACTTTTTCCTATATCTTTCTTTTGGTCCTAGATTCTCTTATATATATGAGAGGAAACAAGCTTCAGACCAAAAGAGATGACTTTTGATAACAAAACATGATTTTGAAACTATACATAACTAAAGAAACTTAATCATAAACATGTGTATCAGTCTATTAATCTCCGAGTAAAATCCTGTGGTCACCTAAGACCTATTCAAAGCCTTTACTATATGATTTGGTCCACATAATTACCATTGACCGACTTTGATTATTGTTCAGTTGTATCTAGAATGTCCATTGCCTGATTAATAAATAGATTGAAAGCTGAGAGCTGATCAATATATCATTGTTATGCATGAGTATCTACATTGGATATGACTTCTTTCATATGATATTCTATGTGTATGAATTTCTTAATCTTTTTTTGAGTATTTTGTAAGACCATATCTTCATCATTGATCTCTCTAATGTAGTCGCTAGAAATCATGTAAGCTCTTCTTTCCAATCATCCTCATTTCAAAGATTCTCAGTATCATCGTGGAGTGCAGGAACCAAATTAAAGCAATTAATATCCTCCTTGAGTCTGCTATGATATTAATTATGAGATTCCACCAAACTATTGTATCTCTGCAATAATTGCTCCTTCAGAATCTATTTATCCAAAATTTCCTTCTTCTTAATGATCATTCTTCTTTGTAATCAAATATTATCCTCCATTGTTGATAGAACTTGTTTAAATACACCCCAGTAATCATCAGCTTGGTTCATTAGCTAGTTGAACCTCTCTTTGATTATTTCAGATACAATATTATACTTAATGATTTTCAATTCCTTCTCCAATGTTTTATGCTTTTCTTGGGTTTTCATATGGGAATTTTTCCAATAAGCTACATCAACTAACACATCCAAAACTTTCTTATCTTTCTCGAGCCATGGGGAGTACAAATCTAGAGCAGAAGAGGAAGATGACTTCTCCATTTGGTGTGACAATTTTTTTTTCAATTTTTCATTCTCTTAACCAACTTTTCAATCTGTGCTCTAGTGAATTTTTCCACATTTACATTTAGTTCTACAGTATCCAAGTGATTAGTGTCCCCAAATCTTTTGACCAAAAGGTGTCCAAATACTTGATTTTGATTGTCAATCACTGTAGGCCTTTTCTCATGAGGGTATAATGACCAAATAAGAAAAGTATCCTCATTTGGATTATATCCAGACCTTGAATATATCTTATCACTATCCTCCTCTGTTAGGGTCATCATTATGTCCCCTCTTTTTCTGAAACTATCAAACACAATTGCATAGCTCATGTATCATTCTGATAGCAACAATACCCTAGCCTCTTGGAGTAAATATCTACCTCTTTTAGGGGTAATGGATTGGATCTCCTTGTAATTTCCTTTTTCAATTCTTCTAATGCATCAAATTCCTACTCAAGAGTAATTTCTTTCTCCTTTTCTCTTATTTTCTTTCCCTTATACTCATAAACAAATGATTTGAATTCAGGGATTTTAACAAAATCATTATCAAAAATGAATTCATGGTCGACCTTGAACCTAATGTCATCAGACAACTCATCTGATGTCTCAAATTTTACAAGTTCCTGAGGAGGCTCATATTGTGTAATCACAGGGGCTTTATCTATTCCAATGGTTGCTCTTCTTCATTACTCTCTTCATTACTTTCCTCCCCTTCACTATTGTTAGTGGAAAAACACACATTACGAGTGGGTTGTGAAGGTATGTGATCTAAAGGCTTGAGTTCATTAGCTTGTTCTCCTATGTAAGTTGTATGATATGTATCAAAAACATATGAGGGAACATATTTTACTATTTCATTCATGTGAACAATAAGCTGCTCAATCTTGGAAAAGGGATCTTGTATATCAGCAAATGCTTCTCTATACGATGGGATATTCTTTCTCTTCCATTCCTTTGCAAGAATAACTTTATTGTATGAAGCCATTCTCTCACTAGTGTAAGCTTCATCTCATTTCTTGATCACATCATCAAGTGCAAACCAATGCTCATACCTTGACAAATTCTGAGTTAATCTTGCTTGATGAATAAATCCTTCTGCATCAAATTTCTCTCTTTCATACCCAAGGGGAAGGTTGTAATGGGATAATTTTGCATCAATTTCTTCATACCCTTCAATATTACATATTGTGAAATCTCCAAAACAAAGAGTGTTGGGCATGAGTGATTTCTTGTTATGACTCTTGAGATGTTTAGTATCAAACTTTGCTAATTTTTGTACTATCTCTAAATAAGCAACTCTATCAGGAACCACTCGAAGAAGAAAATGTCAAAAACCTTCAAATCCATAAACCCTTATTACTATGCAATCAAAGAAGGCATACCAATCTACCCAATTATGATTCATTTTTCCTTTTGGGTTATTCTCCTTTGGTCTCAAAAATCTTTGCACCTCAAGGGATAAATTGTGATCATATGAATAGCCCAACAACTTCATTAGTGGTTTCACAAAATTCACTTCAAAATATAAGTAATGTGACCTAACATACCGACTATCCCATAGTGCAATCCACATCTGTACAGGTTTAAAGTTTCCATATAAATCTATGTCTTTGATTCTTAATGCTTTACCCCACAAATTTCTAGCATGACCCTCATACAAAAGTAAATGCATCATCAAGGAGTAATGTTTGAAATCTATGCAATCATTATTGCCTTTGATCCTTTCAAGCCCTTGATTTAGGGAATTCACCAAATATTTTGCATAGTAAAATGACCTAGCATCTTTGATTTGTATATCAGTTGCTACAACCATTAGTGCAATAGTCATAAGTGGTGGAGCATCAATTCCCAAGACTTGACTAGCTGAATAGTAGTTATACTGGAAGTATTCTTCAAACAAATATACATGGATTAGGGAGTTTTCATTGCTCGTAATTTTTTTGGGTTGACCTTGCTCATTCTTAGGTCTGTGCAAAGGTAGCTTCCATCTCTTGTAACTAATATCCATGCAACGATATTATTTTTAAAGATCTCTAATGGTGAATGGCAGGATCATGTGGCCTTCTAACTAGAATACATTAGAGACTAGGTCTTGGGATATAACAAGCATATTGGCCTTGTTTGGAAATTGAATAGTTCTTGTCTTAGGATTATACTGATTGGTGAGACCTTTCATTAATTCTACATTAACAAACACGTTTGGCACCATAAGTCTTCCTAAGTTCAATCTCCATGGGTTACATACTGTTTGAAATCTCAATTTCCTTCTATAGTGATACATAAAAAGCTCATAACCCTAGTGTGGCATCCAAACATCCCCAGACCCTTATGCTTGTCTGAAAATTTACTTGTTTGAACACTTCTTTTGGGTCATGGCCCTGACCCCAGACACTGGTCTATCAGGTCTTGGTTTAGATTCCTCTTTTCATTTTTTTCCTTCTTTTCTTTAGGTTTTTCTGCACTTTCTTCCATTGCTAACTCTAAAAAAATACCATTATATTAGCTAAGAGTGGAGTACTTATGTGAATTATCAATTTCCCCTGGCTTAACTACATCCAAGCTTTGTCCTTGCTACTTCTATCCTTAGTGTAATATTTCTGGTTTATGCAATCATATATTTAATTTGTGGTGCAATTCACTTCAGCTCTGGCTCATTAATACACTACTTGTTTTAGTCTTGTCATCGGGGAGATAATTTAAGTTAAATATCCCGATGATGCTCTTGGATGTCACATCAACTAGTATTAATCATTCATCACCATATCATTGGAAATTTGATTCATTTTCCACTGATGCCCACCTTCTCCACTGACAAGAGTTCTTCTTTCGGTCTATCTGCAAGACATTGATGAACACTACCCTAACACATCCCAACTTCATTGATGAATGTTATATCTTGATAATTTGTGGTTATATGAGGCTATCAGGGAACCTTCATCATTTGTTCTACCGATGCACCCAAGCTGCGACGATGTGATAATCTCTATTGTTTCTATCAGCCTATCAGGGGAAATACCTTGGAAGTTAGCCCGATGGATAAATGTTACACCGATGGAAGGATATGGATTTCCCTTATCAGGATATCAGTGGATTAGCAATGTGAGTGCCACCAATAGAGTATTGTTAGGCCAATGGTTTCAAAAGGACTTTAATGGATTTTATGGGTGTGATTGCTTGGGTGTGCTAGTTACAAAATGGATTGTTTACACAAACCTCAAAAACCTATCTAGAGCATGAAATTGAGTCTAGTGAAACTCTGTAGGACTCAGTGATAAATGGATAGAAGCTAATGGAAGTATGTGTGATTTTTTAGTGCTAACAGTGGCTCCATCTAGGGATGAATGATTGTAAAATCATTGCAAGAGTCTAGAAAATCTTTGGGGAGTAGACCATGGATGAAGATGGAACATGATGAGAACCTAAAAACTACTGTGCATGGAAATCTGCAAATGTTAGAAGGTATTTCAGGTATTTTTCATGCACTAGCAATTCATGACCTTCACCTAGAGTACTGTGTATGGAAAAAGATTACTTCAAGAGGTTTGTCAAGAATTGTCCATGCACTGGCAATTCTTAATCCTCTGGTGTTCTTCAAGAAAAGAAGTTCTTTAGAAATTTCACATGTATTGGAAATTCTTGTTCTTCACCTAACATGTTCTGGAGATAGTATGAATCTTCACCTCCTTTTCCAATAATAACAAAGGGTCCTAACCATAGGGCCTCAAATTTCCCATGCTTCCCTTTATCCTGAACCTTGGCATTCCGCATAATAACTATGTCATCCACTTCAAACTTCTTGTTTTTATCCTTCCTATCATGTAAGTATTTCATTTGTAATTGTTTCTTTCTATTATGCTACCGAGCTTGGTTCTTTTTTTCTTCAAGCTCTATTAATTATTCAATCCTTTCCTCCATAGGTTCAGGAACATCCAAATATTCTTCAAAAATAAACTTGCAGACTGGTATTATATTATGCATAGGTAGCTTGGCTTGGGTTCCATATACAAGTTCAAAAGGTGATTTACCAATGGTTGTCTTAATAGTGATTCTTTCCACCCATAGTGCAAGCCTCAATTTAGAATCTCAGGCCTTCTTGTTGTTATCCAACATTCTTCTTATGATCTTCAAGATACTTTTGTTGCTGGATTTTTCCTGCCCATTTTCTTGTGGGTGCTATGGTGAAGAGTATGAAATTGCTATACCATATGATTGGAAAAATCCCTTGAATTCATCTGACCTAAAACACATTCCATTATCAGTCACAATTCTTACTGGAGCTCCAAATCTTGTGATTATGTTTTCCATTAAGAAATTTATCACAACCCTACTAGTTGCCCGCTTAGTGGGTATAGCTTCCACCCATTTTGTGAAGTAATTTGTGGGTATCAATATCCATTTGTGTCCCCCACTATATTTTTTTGTAATTTCCCTTATGAAATCAATTCCCCATTGGTGGAACAAAGCTTCAACCTGCATAGGTCTCAAAGGCAATGCTCCTTGATACTTCAACTTTCCTAAAAACTTTTGACATGCCTCACATTTCCTAGTATAGTCATGTGCATCATTGAATACCATAGGCCAATAATACCCTGCCCTTAATATCTTATGAATAGTGGTTTTTGCTGAGAAATTCCCCCCACATACTCCTTCATGCATCTCCATCAGGACATTCCTTGCTTGATGTTCATCTAAACACAACAATAGGACACCATCCCTATTCTTCCAATAGAGGCCTCCCTTTATGAATACATATTTAGAGGCCTGCAATTTTAGTGTCCTTTTTCTATTATCATCAAACCCTTATGGACATTTCAAATGTTTGAGATAGTACACAATATTTGTATACCATGATGTGTGCTCAATATTGGTGACCATTCTTTCTTCATCATCCACATTGCATACTTGGGCAGCTTCTAGATTTGTTTCAACCATCAATTTGACTAATCCTTGTCCCCTTACCAGCTTAGTGATCTGAAACTCAATATCAAATTCCTGGATTCTATTTATCCATCTGCACCTTCATCCAGTTGTCTCACTTTGTATGAACACATCCTTTACTGTAGCGTTAGGAACATAAGCTATTACTTTTTCCCCCACTAGATATGGTCTAAATTCCTTGACAACTCTTACCAGTGAATAGGCTTGTTTTTAAACAATATCATACTTTAATTCTACATTCTAGAGGGATTTTCTAAAGAAGGAGACTAGTTGTTCATACCTTTCGTTATTCTTTTGAATCATCACTGCAGCAACTATGTGATAAGATACAAATGAAAAAAATTGGAAAGGCTTGCTGAAATCTGGAGATTTCAATATTGTAGCTTCCTTGATTGCCTTCTTTATGGATATGAATGCATCTATAGCCTCAGTAGTCCAATCAATCTTTGCACCTTTCTTTAGCATTTTTGATATAGATTTTACTATCTCAACAAAATTTGATATGAATCTTCTTACAAAATTGATTTGTCCAAAAAAGGATTGAATAGCCTTAACTGTCTTGGCGATAGTATCTTTTCAATGGCTTCTACTCATTCAAGATCAATATTTACTCCTTTAGAAACTATATTCCCAAGTAACTTGCCTTCTGTTACTGCAAAATGACACTTCTTTGGATTGAGTGAAATGCCATATTCCAATGCTTTCAAAAATATTTTTTCTAGGTGAGCCACATGATCTTTCACCTTCTTGGAGTATGCAGTTAAACCATCTTGGTAGACTATCATATCACATTGATAAGATCAAAAAAAGAAACATCCATGGCCCTTTGGATTGTTGCACCAACATTTGTAAGCCCGAATGGAATTCTGACATAAACATATGTTCCCCAAGGTGTAGTGAAGGTTGTCTTGTATCGTTCTAATTCCTTAACCTTCACTTGGTTATAGCCTGAAAATCCATCCATCATGGACAATAACTCACAACCTGTGACCCTTTGCAACATAACCTCCATGTTTGGAAGTGGGTAATTGTCTTCGAGAGAAGATACATTTAGGTTTTAGAAGTCTACACAAATCCTTATATCTCCATTTTTCTTTCTGACTGGTACCAGATTGGAGACCCAAGATGAATGTCTAATTAGCTTGATAATACCTCCCTCCCTAGGCTTCATAAGCTCCTCATGCATTTTGGGTTCCAGAGTGGTGTTTATGGGTCTCTATTTTTTCTTGAATGGTTTTGCACCTGACTTTAATGGGATTTCATGTTGGAACAAATCTTCCCTATATGCCTTAAGATCCTCATAAGACCAAGCGAAAAAATACTTTTATTTTCTTAACAATGCAATCAACATTTTCCTGATTGTTAAACTTATCTTCTTTCCAATGTAGACTTTTTTTGGTGCTAATTCGGTCCCTAGATTGATTTCCTCAACATCTCTTTTTATTGGTGTTTTCTTCATGAGAGCATGATCATTTCCATCAAACACCCTTTCTAGTGCTATGAGACCTTTAGGAAGTTTGTTGGTTTTGAGCTACACAATTTCTTTTCCAAACATAGTCTGTTTTCCATCTACTTCTTCCACAAATGCATTAAATTCAATCTCTTGTGCTTCACACTGATCAATACAATGTAGAAACTTGATGAGATTAGTGTCATCATTGAAAACTTTCTAACTATAGATATTATCAGGGATAGTAGGCCTTGTTTTGAATTCAACTTGGGATACTCTGACCAAAGTGATATCATCTCTTCTTAGAGCTACATTGGCTGAAAAATCTTCCATCAAGTTTCTAGACCTATCTATCCACTCATTAGAAAAAGCATCAAACAGTTCAATTGTGTCCCACATAGAATTTCTATATTGTTTCAACCTGACATGTGAAATGATCAACTTAGAGTCTCCCAAAAAAGTCAGCAATTTGATCTTGTGTTTGACAGCCATATTCAAACCAATTAGCAGGGCTTCATACTCTGCTATATTATTTGTACATTCAAACATTAGCAAGAATGAATACTTGAATGTAGTACCTTTAGGTGAGATAAACACTACCCTTTCTCCATTTCCTTCCTGACTACATGCTCCATCAAAATACATCTTCCATACACCGTGTTGATTCTTGGAAGCATGTTTATCAATTGGATTAGTATTCACTAGTTCAAGCTAGGAAGGCTCTATTCTAAAACTTCCTAAATCCACATCACAAAAGTAGTTTAACTAATCTTGAGCCACATAGTCTACAATTTGATACATCCATAGTTCTCTATATAGCTTGACCTCTTCACCATTTACTAGTATTGTGTCTAGGACAAGTCAAATTGCACATTTCCTCCAACTGTTGTAGTCCATTGCCTTGACAAGAGCATCCCAAAATGAGGAGGTGTATAAATCATAGTTATTTCTATATTATAGGTCGCTTGTGGATAAGCAACCAACTTCACTTCAACATCTTTCATGATTCCTACCACTAGGACAGGTTTACTATCCATGGCATAGAATTTACCACTATTAGTGTCTACCCACATGCCAAGTTCTTTCATGACCCCTACTATCATAATGTGAATAGCAAATCCCAAATCTATCATGCAATTTCTTACCAACTTGTTGTTTATGAGCAGTGTGGTAAAAAATGGATCAATTTGTGAAGAATTCACGATTGCATCACCAAGACAAACTTCAGGAACTTTTACTTCTCCCTGCTTGCTATTAGTGGTCTCTTTGTTTTCAGATTTTGTGCTTTTATTAGTCCCATTAGATATTAGTTGAATAGAACTATCCCTATACTCTTTTATTTTCATCATTTCAAGTAATGGCACAAACATCTTTAACTGGGATAGGGCTTGTGTGAAATCAAAAGAGGTATTTTCTGCTTTGATCGTCTTCTTTTGTTCCATTAGGTTTCCTTTGTTCTCCTCCTTTTCTCTTTTGTTTGTTTGATCAGACCCTTGCTTGTCTTTATGCAACTCTTTGTTTTCTTCTTTATGAACATGTTTTTGTTCATTCTTATTAGGCTGCTTATTTTTTGTCTTTTTTGGTGCCCCCTATGTTGCTCCTTTATCTTTCATAAATATCCCTCTTGGAACACCCTCATCTTCATTTACTATTTTTTTTCTTAATTGATATTTGTTTTTTTCCTATTCTACTACAACAATGGTTAATTTCTTAATCTCCTCCTCAGTTGGCCTTCTTACATTGCATTTACTCGACTGAGATGGTGCACTAGGAGAACATTGTTTATCATCACTTTCTTCATAATTAGAAAAGACTTGTTGTTCTACCATATGAAAATTGTATCTTTGGTTATCAACATCATACTCATAGCCTTCTTCTTCTAAAGATGAATATCCCTGATCAATGGGATGGAGGGTGTGGGAGGTTAAATAGATTTTATGATCTTCTTCATCATTGTCTACTGGTACTTTCTCTTCTTGTATTGATTGAGCTACAACATAGTTATTAGGGGAATGTGGCAATTTGCAAACTTGACACCAAGGGTTATTGTTAACCATGTATGCTCCCCTTTTCTTTAAAGGATCAAGAATCTCCTTATTCTTAGGCCTATCAATCATGGGCTTTCCATCCTTCCAGTTTTTGTTATATGGCATATCCTGTAACCTTGGTATTTCATTTTTATATGTATTCTCTTGCCTATTCTAGGGGTAGTTAACATTTTGAGGAACCCTGAGATTATCTCTCTTACCAATCATCCCAATAGCCTTCCTATTTTTTTCAATAGTCAATGCTATTTTTTGTGCTTCAGCTAGATTTCTAGGGCACCTATTTCTAAGCTCATATCCTATCTTCAGATCAAAGGATTTTAGGTAAATGCTTAATGTTGTAGGGTCAGTCAGTTTGGACCCAGGTGGTATCTTATTGTGCAATTTAGAGAACCTTTGGTTGAAGTCATAATCTGACTCATTCTAATATTTCTAGATACTAGTCAATTCATGCAATGCAAACTCAAGTACAAACTGATTCCCATATTGCTCCAAAAATTGATCTTGAAAATCTGCTACAAAATTAATTGAACCATCAGGTAGGCTATTAAACCAATCCCTCACATCTTCTGTTAAAGACATCATGAACAATCTCATATTCACATCCTCATAATCCATACCAATGTCTTGAACAAAGGAATTAAAATTTCTAATGTGTTCTTCAGCTGATATGACATTATTCCCATTGAACATGGGGACCATATTCCTCCAATTACTATCCATTGGATATAGGTACAATTGGTACCCTATTAGATCAAATTGTCTACATGAGTTTGTAGGATTTTGTGGAGGAAAATTCAAGGGTGGCAAATTAGGACAATATTGGTACCCATGTTGTGGTTGATGATAAAAATTTTGTTGAATGTGTTGTTGAGGGTACCTATGTTGTTGGGGCACATGTTGTTGATATTGAGGGGGATGTTTCTAACTAAGAAGTGGATTGTGTTGGGGAAAATTAGTAGCATTTGGATGTTGGGATCCTTGGGATGGTATTTTATGCTGAAAATGCTATTTTTGGTTCACATTTTGTGATGCTCTTGTGTTTTGAAATGACCCTTATGAATTGATATTACCACCCTGTTTATGTGGAGGAACATACTTTAGTAGTTTGGATGTATCAATGCTCAATTGAGACAATTTTTGATGCAATTATATGTTTCTTTTTATCATCCATTGTCTTCTTTCATGCTCCTGTTCCTGCCACTGCATTTGTATTTATATGTCTTGATTAGTCATGTGCTGAAAATATTCAATAGGAGTTGATTTATCTAAGAGCCCACTTTGGTTTCCTTCTTCTTTTCTATGGGTCATTTCATAATTATACTCCTCTTTCCTCTGTCTCCATTCTTCATCTCTCTGGGAACAGAACTCCTGCATGTTTTCTTGGTCAATTTCAGAATGATAAACGAGACAATCACTATCTCCTTGTTCAAATGGAGTGTGAGAATCTCCACATGGATCATTGTTGAGTCCATTTGAGTCATGCAATGGACTGAAGCTATTTTGTATGTTGAAGACTTTTTCTGATGTGTTGCCTTCATTCGCAACATCTTCTTGACTAGATGTCCCTTTAGACTTGTTTTTGCTTGTGTTTTTTTTTGGGGGAGGAGATCCATGTTTATCACTCCATCTCCCACTGTTCTTCTTAGGACTATCTTGGTGTAGAGATCTCCTTCCATTCACATCAAATGATATATAGTACCTTTGATGTCTGTTGTCTATCCTTTCTAATATAATGCTTGCTTTATCTGTCATAAAACTTCTTTAGAGTCACCACCTAATGCAAGTGAAGAAGACTTAAACTATGTGTTTCCTACTTGTGCAATCTATCCACAATGGAAATTGGAAGTGGAGAGATGCATACCTAATTTGGTATAAATTGTATAAGCAATATCAAGGTAAATTTTATGAATATGTTCAGTTAACAGATGTAAAGTTATAGAAATAAATTTTACTAAACTAAATGACGGAATGGATAAGACCAGTAACTTTTTGGGTAAATGGAGTCAAATGAAGATCTAGAATGTGTGACTTATATTTGGTAGTAACTCAAACTATTTGGCATACTAATTTTGGTCTATAACTTGTATAAATGCATAGGCAAGTGATTGAAAAACTCTTCTTACTTATCCAACTGACACAACTAGGTTAATTTTAATTTATCAAAAGGATTTTAATCTTTACTTGAAAGAACCAATTGAATAAATTATGCATGAACATAGATAACACCAGATTGGAGACAAATTGACAATCCTAATTATGTGGTTCTTCTTACTGATCCAAATAACACTTCTATATTATTGTGATTGACTAGAAGGATGTTTAATTCCTTTGGGGAAACCAATTAATCATATCATACAAGTACAACAAATGTGCATTGATAAATTAAATAGATACTTGATATACCAATTTAAATAACAAATAAGCATTAAAATGGAGACAACCAGATAATTGAATAACTCCAACAAACAATTGATACCAAAATTATGCCACAAAATCAGAGATCTTTTATTGACTTCTTTAAAATTTTAAATATGCATCATGGTCTTTTTAAATATAAGCATTATGGAAGGCTTCTGCTATTTATCTATCCCTATTCACTTATTACTTTTTCCTATATCTTTCTTTTGGTCTTGGTCTCTCTTATATATACAAGAGGCAACAAGCTTTAGACCAAAAGACATGACTTTTGATAACAAAACATGATTTTGAAACTAAACATATCTAAAGAAACTTAATCATAAACATGCACATCAATCCATTAATCTCCAAGTAAAATCTTGTGGTGACTTAAGACCTGTTCAAAGCCTTTACTGTATGATTGGGTCCACATCATTATCATCGACCAAATCTTATTATTGTTTAGTTGTATCTGGAATGTCCACTACCCGATTAATAAAAAAATTGAAAGCTGAGAGATGATCAATATATCCTTGTTCTACGTGAGTATCTACATTGGATATGACTTATTTCATATCATATTCTATGTGTATGAATTTATCAATCTATTTTTGAGTATTTTGTAAGACCATATCTTCATCATTGATCTCCTCTAATGCAGTCGTTAGAAATCTCGTAAGATTTGCTTTCCAATCATCCTCATTTCAAAGATTCCCTATCTCATCGTGGAGTGTAGGAACTAGATTAAAGCATTTAAGATCCTCCTTGAGTCTACTATGATACTGATTATGAGATTCCACCAAACTATTGTATCTTTGCAATAACTACTGCTTCAAAATTTGTTTATCCAAAAGTTCCTTCTTCTTATCGATCATTCTTCTTTGTAATCAGATATTCTCCTCCATTATTGATTGAACTTGTTTAAATACACCCCAGTAATCATCAGCTAGCTTCGTTAGCTTGTTGAACCTCTCTTTGATTATTTCAGATACAATATTATACTTAATGGTTTTCACTTCCTTCTCCAATGTTTTACACTTTTCTTGGGCTTTCATATGGGAATTTTTCCAATAATTTGCATCAGCTAATGCATCCAAAACTTTCTTATCTTTCTTGAGCCACGGGGAGTACAACTTTGAAGCAGAAGAGGAAGATGAATTCTCCATTTGATGCAACAATTGCTTTTTCTATTTTTCATTCTCTTTAACCAACTTTTCAATATGTTCTCTAGTAAATTTTGCCACATTTAAATTTATTTCTGCAGTTTCCAAGGGATTAGTGTCCCCAAATCTTTTTCCCAAAAGGTGTCCAAATACTTGATTTGGATTTTCAATCACTGTAGGCCTTTTCTCATGAGGGTATAATAACCAAATAAGAAAAGTATCCTCATCTGGATTATATCCAAACCATGAATATATATTATCACTAGCCTCCTCTATTAGGGTCATTGTTGTGTCCCCTCTTTTTCTGAAACTATTGAACAAAATTGTAGAGCTCATGTCCCATCTTGGCAGTAATAATACCTCATCCTCTTGGAGTAACTCTCTACCTCTTTCAAGGGTAATGGATTACATCTTCCTGTCAACTTCCTTTTTAAATTCTTCTAATGTTGTGGCTTCCTTCTCAAGAGTAATGTCTTGCTCCTTTTGTCTTATTTTCTTTCCCTTATACTCACAAACAAATGATTTGAATTCAGGGTTTTTAACAAAATAATTATCATAAATGAATTCATGGCCAACCTTGACAATAATGTCATCAAACACCTCATCTGATGTCTCAAATTTTACAAGTTCTTGTGGAGGCTCATATTGTGTAAGCACATGGGCCTTTATCTATTCCACGGGTTGCTCTTCTTCATTACACTCTTCATTACTTTCCTCCCCTTCACTATTGTTAATGGAAAAACACACATCAGGAGTGGGTTCTGAAGGTATGTGATCTAAAGACTCCACATCCTCAACCTATGCTCCTATGTAAGTCATATGAGATGTATCAAAAACATATGAGGGCACATCTTTTACTATTTCATTCATGTGAACAATAAGTTGCTCAATCCTGGCAAAGGGATCTTGTATATCAACAAATGCTTCTCTATACGATGGGATATTCTTTCTCTTCCATTCCTCTGTAAGCATAACTTTATTGTATGAAGCCATTCTCTCACTAGTGGAAGTTTCATCTTGGTTCTTGATGACATCATCAAGTGCAAACCAATGCTCATACCCTGACAAATTCTAAGTTAATCTTTCTTGATGAATAAATCCTTATACATCAAATTTCTCTCTTGCATACCCAAGGGGAAGGTTGTAATGGGCTAATTTTGCATCAATTTCTTCATACCCTTCTATGGAACATACTGTGAAATCTCCAAAACAAAGAGTGTTGGGCATGAGTGATTGCTTGTTATGACTCTTGAGATGTTTAGTATCATAATTTTGTAATTTCTATACTATCTCCTAATAAGCAACTCTGCCAGGAACCACTCGGGGAAGCAAATGTGGAACACCTTCAAATACATAAACCCTTATTACTATGCAATTGGAGAAGGCATACCAGTTTCCCCAATTACGATTCATTTTTCCTTTTGGGTTATTCTCCTTTGGTCTCAAAGATCTTTGCACTTTAGGGAATAAATTATGATCATATGAATAGAACAACTTCATTAGTGGTTTGACAAAATACTCTTCAAAATATAAGTAATGTGACCTAACACACTAACTATCCCATATTGCAATCCACATCTATACAGGTTTAAAGTTTCCATCTTCATCTATGTCTTTGATTCTTAATTCTTTACCACACACATTTATAGCATGACCCTCATACAAAAGTAAATGCATCATCAAGGAGTAATGTTTGAAATCTATGCAATCACTATTGTTTTTTATCCTTTCAAGCCCTTGATTTAGGGCATTTTCCAAATATTTTGCATAGTAAAATGACCTAGAATATTTGTTTTGTATATCAGCTACTAGAACCATTGGTGCAATAGACATAAGTGGTGGAACCTCAATTCCCAAGACTTGACCAGCTGAATAGTAGGTATACTGGAAGTATTCTTCAAAAAAACCTACATGGAAAGAGGGGTTTTCATTGCTCATAAATTTCCTGGGTTGAACTTGCTCATTCTTAGTTCTGTGCAAAGGTAGCTTCCATCTCTTGTAACTAGTATCCATGTAGTGATATTTTGTTAAAAGATCTCTAATCTTGAATGGCGGGCTGATGGAGCCTTCTAACTGGAATACAGTAGAGACTAGGTCTTGGGATATAACAAGCATATCGGCCTTGTTTGGAAATTGAATATTTTTTGTTTTAGAATTATACCGACTGGCCAGAGCTTTCATTAATTCTACATTAACAAGCACAACAAGTCTTCCTAAGTTCAATCTCCATGGGTTACATACTGGTTGAAATCTCAATTTCCTTTTGTAGTGATACATAAAAAGCTCATAACTCTAGTGTGGCATCCAAACATCCGCCAAACCCCTATGCTTGTTTAACAATTTACTTGTTTGAACACTTCCTCTGGGTCATGGACCTAAACCTAGACACTGGTCTATCAAGTATTGGTTTAGATTCCTCTTTTCATTTTTTTGCTTCTTTGCTTTAGGTTTTTCTCCATTTTCTTCCATTGTTAACTCTAAAAAAATACCATTTTCTTAGCTGAGAGTTGAGTACTTATGTGAATTATCACTTTTCCCTAGCTCAACTGCTTTTGAGCTTCATCCTTGCTACTTCTATCCTCAGTGTAATCTTTCTGGTTTATGTGATCATATTTCATTTGTGGTGCAATTCACTTCAGCTCTAGCTTATTAATACACTACTTGTTTCAGTCTTGCCATCAAGGAGAGCATTTATGTTAAATATCCCAATGATGCTCTTGGACATCACATCAACTAATAGTAATCATTCATCACCATATCGTTGGAAATTTGATTTGTTTTCCATTGATGGCCACCTTCTCCATCAACAAGAGTTCTTCTTTCGGTCTATCAGTAAGACATTGATCAACGCTACCCCGATGCATCCTAGCTTCACTGATGAATGTTATATCTTGATACTTTGTGGTTTTATCAAGTTGTCGAGGAACCTTCATCATTTGTTCTGTTGATGCACCTGAGTTGCGGTGATGTGATAATCTCTATTCTTTCTATAGGCTCATTGGGGGAACTACCTTGGAAGTTAGCCTAATGGAAAAATGTTACATCGATGGAAGGATATGGATTTCCCTTATCAGTTTATCGATGGAGTAGCAATGGAAGTTCCACCAATAGAGTATTGTTAGGCTAATGGTGTCAAAGGGACTTTGATGGATTTTATGGGTGTGATTGCTTGGGTGTGTTGGTTACAAAATGGATTGTTTACACAAAACTCAAAAGCTTGTCTAGATCATGAAATTGAGTCTGGTGAAACTCTGTAGGACTCAGTTATAAATGGATTGAAGTTGATGGAAGTATGTGAGATTTTTTAGTCCTAACACCTCTACTCTTTGGGATCTATGAAACCCAGGAGGGTGATTCTAACATTGTCTATTGATACTCTCGTGCTATTTTATCACTAACATTGAAAACAAACAAATACATTCCTATTGGATGCAAATAGAAAAAAATTCTTAAGGATTTGGCAGACCCTTTAATGAATTATACCTATAGATAGGAATGAGCAATACTTCATACCACTATATTGCAATTACAAGTGTGTCAAATCATTGTAAATATTTTTGTTCTTTGTTAGGTACATGCAGCTCACTAGCATCAAAGATGACCAAACAAATGGACCAGTTCCTTATCTAATGGCGGCGGATTCACACATGCAATAAATTGTAATACAATGGAAAATGGAAACAAGTATTTTTAGACTATTGTATATTACTTTGTAACAAACAACTTGATATGTCCAGAATTAGAAACTTCTTAACAATCCTTGAATTTCACTTACAAATATATGATCTCATTTAAGCACTTATTTAGCTCTCTGAACTAAAGCAAAAGATGAAATCACACATTGAATTATAGTGACTGAAGATGAATAAATGAACCTTGATTCCTTTAATCATAATTTGAAAGACAAAATTACAAAGGAGAGAAAATAATCCAAGAAGTTGCAATTATCATTCATATGTCTTTTCTATTATAGAACAATTAAGCCTATTATAGATCTAAATACATTCCTAAGACTTAACACTAATCTATTATCAAAACACCCCTATAATTGGCCTTGAAATTCCATTTATAGGAACATGGGAGCAATAAGCACCAGGCCAAATTAAAATTATCTTCACATTTGCATTTGACATACATTTCAATTTTAATTTCAAAATTCTCGAGACAGTTATATTTTCACTATGCAAAGTGGGGGGAAAGCATATAAGAAAAAAGTTATTTTCATTAGCTGATGAAGATTAACTTGCCCTCCAAAAGGAACCTTTTACTCATTGCAACAACATCATAGTATCTCCCACATAAGCCAAAATGTTAAACATGTGCATGCCCAATCAACAAATATTAAAACAATAAAAAGAAGGAGGGTTGGCCTATCCAACTTAGCATTTATGCCATCAACCTTCATGACAGGGAGAGAAAAATATTTTGCAATACTTCAATGAAAGCCTAATCTACACTATTTCTAGGTTATGCATTGTTTTGCTCCTGTCTATTATTCACCATTTTTGTCATCACCTTCCTAACATAGGCTCATTCAGTGAACCTCTCCCTCCATGTGTGATACTCATCTTCAGTGGGCCATCTCATGTCCAACAAGGTTTTCACTTTGGTGCTATGTTGAGTGTACATTGCATCAATTAATGCTCTTGCTTCTTTAACAAATGCATTCATTCTTATTTCAACTTCAACCATGTTATCAATGTGTGGGTTCAACATGGAGTAATCAATTGCAGTTAACATTGTCTTAGCCTATGGAAACCATTCTTCCAATTCATGTTTCCATTTGGAAAACTCCATCAACTCACCCTTGTCATCTAATATTTTAGGCATACTGTGCTCTTCCATATCCCTGAACATTCTCAATTTTTTTTGGAGCTACATTCCTAACTTTCCATGGAAAGTTTTTATTTCATTAATCAAATCAATGGCCTACAATATTTTAGGAACATGAGTAGGAGCTTCAGGATCTTCCTACATTTTGGACATCATATCCTACAGTGTTCCAACCATAGTACTCTATTTGCTCCACTCAGTTTGAAAGGCCCTTTGAACTTGCAAATGTTTGATGTTAGCCTCATGGATATTCTTATAGGCTTCCCACACATCATCATCTCTATTGAACAATTTGGTCACTCTATGTATCAATACATCCTCAAAGATGTCATTTTCTACTTTGAATGTCTCCAGTTTGGCATTCTTTGTATTCTCCTTTTTTTTATTTCAAATCTCAATTCAAATTTTGAATTCTGAGAGATAGAGTCTCACTGTCTTGTGTAGAAATGTCTAAGGAAGAACTTGTTGGAGATGGAAAACATCTTTGTGTTGTAGAAAGCACCTTATGATTTTCATCCATCATTTTTTTGTATCTATCAAATAACCTCTTGTAGTTAGCTTATGTAATCTGAGTAGTATCTACAATTAACATTGCAACATGGATTGTCAATTATGCAGCTGCAGTAGTAGAAATTTTTGTTTCCCTCCTAACAACTACTACTCCAATATCCCTTTCCAAATATTTTATGACATCAAGCTTCCCCATGTTTGGAGCCATAGACAAAATACAAAGTGTATGAAGCTTGGAGCTAAAACCTGAGCCAAATACCTTATTGTCAAAAACCTCCTCAGAAAAAGAGGCATAAAGATCCTTCTTAATTGCATATAGTGTAATAGCAGATGATATGTCCCACCTAGCTAATAAGAGTGTCCCACTCCCTTTCACCAGTGCTTTTCCTCCTCAGGAAACATGCTAGAAATTTATTGTATTATTTTATCTTCCTCCTCCTTTTCAACTTCTTCTTGTAGGGAGGGGTCAACTTTCTCCTTCTCTTCTTCAATCCTTCTTTTAATATTAGATCCTTTAACATGGATGAAAAATTCCATGAATTCTTTGGTATTGACAAAAGAATCATCATACATAAATTTTTCATAGGCCTTTATTCTAACATCATCATCCTCAACCTCATTGTATACCCACTTTACAATCCTACTAGCGGGAACCACTATATTCAATCCGTCATCCTTGTCTTCAGGGAAATATTGATCCAACTCCTACTCCATAGGAATGTGCTCTCCAGATTCCTCTAGGACTTGAGCCTCACAAATCTTCTCACTTGTTGAATAAGCCACTAATGGAGTGATTGTAGGTTGTCCACCTGTCTCTTTTGTTTGCACATGGATGCTTGGAGCAGAGGATTGAGTCGGTTGGCTCCTCAATTGAGCATCATGGTTCTCCTTGACCACCTTGGCCTTAATCTCAACTTGCTTTACTTTCTCAAAGAATCTCTTATCACTGAAGTCACCAAGCATTAATTTTTCCTTCACAAATTTGGCCTCCACCTTTGCATAGGGGCTAACATAGAAAGGGTTTTCCTTTAGCATCTTCTCCTCAATTGCACATATCCTTCTCCATGAATTTTTCCTTGCATTAAATTCTTCATCAATGGATAAATTCCTTATCACATCCTCCTAAAAGAGGAATTGATGGGGCTTTCCTAACAACCCTCTGGCTCTTCTTTCAATAGATATCACCCCATCAAGGTCACAAAACCTAATGACTTCTTGATTCAACTTGTAATTGTTTAGAAGAGAGAAAAACCTCTCAATACACTCCTTTGAGGTGCAACTGAAGTATGCGAACTCACAATTAGGATTCACAAGGGATCCCTTTATCATCTTTTTGAAGCACTCATTGTCCATGACATCCATTTTCAACACTATTTCCATAAATTCTTATCTATTTGACACATATATTGGCAACTTGTGAGGTGGCATTGGGGTTCCATAAATTTTGATTGTTGTGTAATTGGTATGAAGGTACCAGTCTCCCTAATTGAATTTGTGTTGAGTGTCCTCATACTCCAAGGGCCTCAACATCTCCTTGACACCTTGTGAAATTCTATGCATAGTATTCAAACCCAACTGCTCAAGCACCAAGAATTTGAAAACATTGTAAAACATATTGTAATCAAAATGTGGACAATGCAAATCCCAAATATGTGTCCACATCTGCACCAGCAATTCATTGTCCATGTCATCTCTTTCTCTTAACCTTCTATAATTCATCATCACCTTTTTACTCTTCCATAGAAGCAAGTGCATCAATAGAGAATAGTGTCTACATGATAATGGACAAGTGGCATCTTTCAATTACACCAGGTCCTCATGCAAATGATCAACAATGTAGGAAGCATAATTCCAAGCCGTGTTCTGATAATTTTGTTGAATATCAATCACTAAGGTCATCAGGGCAATATCCATCTTAATGTCATAATCCTTATACAAAACTTGACATATTGCATAATAGATATTTTTGAAGTAATCTTCAAACTCAACACAATCAAATGGTTCCATCTCAAGATGGCTAAAAGGAATACAATTTTTCTTTAATTCACAACTCCTATGTATAGGAAAAACACCCTTCTTGTACCCAAATCTATTATGTTCATATTCATTGTATAGCTTGCAGAAATTAATGGACTCAAAAGCAGATGGATTCAAGTGAAAAGCTTCCATTATCTAGCTCGCCGATATTTCTAGCATGGGAACAAAGTCAAGAAATCTCTTGATTGTTCTATCCAGTGGATCATAGCACCTGGCCAATTTTGACATCAAGTCTACCTCCACAAAAAAATTTGGGCATACCAACTTTCCTAGATGTCACAAGCCCATATGTTGTAGGCAAGGCAGTCAACAAGTCTCCTTTTGAAAGCATAGTAAAAAAAATCCTAGCCACTCTATGACACTACAATATCACAAATTCTAGAGGTAGCATCCTCAAAATGGGTCGTCAGGGCACCCTCACTAGTTTCTCTCTTTCCCACCTTCTTCTTTAGCTTTGTAGGTGAGTCCATAACGGGTTCCTCCATAAACCTAGGACAATCCTTCTTTATAGTTCTTTTCCTTTTAGGCCTTTCTACTATTTCAAGTTTGGGTCTTTTAACCCGTTTCTAAGTAGGTTTTCTTTCAGGTTTTTTCTTTAGACCCACTAGGTTCACTCATATTTACTACACAATACAAATAGGGTTTCCAAATATCAGGGAATTACACCTTAAGCTTTTAAATTCACAGGGCTAGAATTAAAAATAACAATTCCACTCTTTACCTCAAACCCCATGAGTAAAAACTTTTAAATTCCCTTTGATCAGATGAAAATGATAATTTTGAAAACAAACCCAAGTTTCCTACCCAATTCCCAAAATAATCAATGCACAAATTTCCCAAAAAGGCCAAGAAATTAACTTACCCAAGAAAATAGTTGGTTGTTCCTCAAAATTCTCCTTACAAGGAGCTTTATGTTCTTCACTTCTTTACTTAGTTGGTTCCTCTTCTCATGATGAATACAATTATGAAAGAAAATACTCAACAACCCTCTTAATACCTCAGAATTGAAGTGCATTCACCATTAATGGTTGATGGATTAACTGGCAAGTAGTCATTCCAGTTTAAACCTCCAACATCAATCTTCTAGATTTAAAATATGATCAATGATCCTCCCTAACCATCACTACATGCCTTTTACAACTATGCTTTAAAATGATGATGGAATCTTGAGTAATTGCCACATATCCATCAACTAATTCACAGTACATCACGAACCCCATCGCTTATCACAGTAGTGCCTCGAAGTTATGTCCAAACTTCAGCAATGAGAAACACACTCCTGCTAGAAAAAATATTCCCCATTGCTTGTCACAGAAATGTGACAAAGCTACATTTGTATTTCAGCAAAGAGGGTGTTCTAGCAGTGCCACAATACATTCACAAGCCATTGCATATTGTCATAACTAATTTGGAGTTGATAATGCTTTTAGCGATGGGTGAACCCAACGATAACACCAAACTCAGACATGTGGCAACATCATACTGCTCCCTTCAATCCATTCCCATCACTCATCCTAATAACTAAGAAAAGCAATGAAACACTTCAGCAATGACGCAATACAAAAAGAAGATAATATCCATCGCTCATCACTGGAATGAAATAGGGAGTTGAAATGTTTCAGTGACAGGTGATACACAAGGCCTGCGGCCATATCGCTCATCCCAGTAATCAATCAAAAAGAGTAGTAAATTTCAGCGATGCGCAATGCAAAGAGAAAACATAGGCCCATCGCTCTTCATGATAATGAGCCCGACAACAAAAGTAACTTTAGTGATGAGAAATCACTTAAGTGATTGAAAATTGCACATGCAAATAAGATTTTTTAAGAGAGGGATCTCCTAGGACAACACATGATAAGGTCTCAAAAGACAAATGATATTTTAGTAAAGGATGTAAAGGCCAAACAAGGCCGATAAATCAACCTCATAAAATAAGAATTTTCAAGGACCTAGGCACACAAAAACATTCAATGACGGGTCAAGGAAAGTCTAACCACATGGGGTCGGTTTGTAGATGAAATTCAATTACTCATATTGTTTTTCTATGACTGGGAACATGAGATAACATGTCAACGGATAAATAGATCAAAGAGCAAGGGTTTAAGACAAAGGATAAAATCTTTCCACATTAAAAAATCCTCATATAGAACCCTAAACCCTAGTCTTAGCTAAGCAAACTAACATCCAAGAAAATGCTTTTCTCAAAATAGTGGAACACGAAAAATTTATGAGGGTTCCACCTGATTGTTTGATAAATTTACAAGTTTTGACATTTGTTTAGTCTAATGTTTTAGATAATGTTTTTGAGATATAGTAAGTGATAAAAAATAACAAACAAAGTGTATGTCTTGACCGTAATGTTTTGATGATAATAGGTCAAAATCAACCGAATTTACTCTAGTAATTGTGAATACTTTGCCTAAACCTATTCAACCATGGAAAAAAAAGCAAACATTAGTCCTCAAACAAGTTTAAACCAAACATTCCCCATGAAATTCATTCAAACACAAGAAAAGAAAAACAAAGTAAATATATCAAATGAAATCTAATGAAATCTTATTCAAAATGCTCAAACTAGCATCCCATGGGGGAATTGGTGCTTCTTTGATGTGGAAAGAAGCCCTTTCCCAATTCCTTGATAAGATTGATGATGATTAATTGATCCTTGATGAAAATGCTAGTAACCTAGCTATGGATGATAAAATTCTATGCCAACTTTGATGAAAATATGGATGATTGTGGCTGAACTTGTAGATAATAAACTTGAATGAAATTTTGTCCCCAAATACAATAGAGAAGGCCTCTATTTATAATGAAGAAGGTTTGAAGAATGAAGAATAGGATGAATGTGGGATTAAACATGAACCAATGGCATTGTACCACTTGTCAACATGCTAATGAAGGGAGGTGGAACACATTTTGAACAATGTGCATGTTAAATGATGTTGGTGAAATTTGAAATTCAAAAGATGGCTTGTGGAAGAAGAGTTGTAAGAGGAGTTAATGCCAAGGTGGCTCAAGAAAAGGACATGTAAGAGCCTTAAATGCCAAGTTGGAGGACAAAAGTCCTTTGGGAGGGAGATTTCAAATTGGAAGAATATTCCAAGAATATGCCACATTTGAATGAAAATAGAGGAATTAATAAATCAAATAAATTGTTTTACTTGTGCAACTTGTAAAAGCTAGAGAAATGGGGGATTAGTGTTAGAATTTAATTAGGATTAATTAACATAGGTGAAGTTAGTTTGATTTTACATTTGATTTAGACATTTGAGTTTATTTAAATCAAATGAGAGGATGTTTGGATATAAGTAATTTAATTAAATAATCTTGATTTATTTAATTAAAGGAGATGGCATTAGGATTAAATAAATAAAGTTGATTTATTTAATGAAAGAGAGAACATTAGAATTTAATTAAATAAAATTGATTTATTTAATTAAACGATGGAACATTAGGACTTAATTAAATAAAGTTGATTTATTTAATTAAAAGATGAAACATTATGACTTAATTAAATAAAGTTGATTTATTTAATTAAAAGATGGAATTTTGATGAATTAATTAAAAAAAGACTATTCAATTAATTGGCTAGTGTGATTAAGGAAGAATTGATGTTAGTAAGTCAGGATTGAGTGTATGATATCAATTAGGATAATTTGAATGTCTATATTTTCCCCCTCTTTGAAGCAATGTACCTGCTATGTTGGTTCAAAGAATAACCTTGCTGAGATCAAACTTCAATTTTATTTTTATTTTTTTGGATGCCCCAGTGGAAAGTACACTGGTACACTACGCCCTTGAGAGATTGAGTGAAAATTTTGATTTGAGGGTTGATCTCGTGACAAAGAGGTTCAAGATGGTTGTATGGATGGTTATGATGATGTTGCAAATGAGATGGTTTATGAGATGCTTAGAATAACCAATCTATATTATCCTAAAAAACTTAAATGATGATGTAATGCATGTGAGATGGATGATGTGATATGCTGTGATTATGAGATGTATGTATGCTAGTAGTATGTGGCTGCAGGATGGATGCATTGATCATGTTTGGTTGACTATCATGATACCATGTTAGCGTGGCAAGAAGAAAGAAGAAATGAGATGATGACAAGAGAATCCAACAAGTCCATGATTTTCCTAGACTTTATTAGAGATGACGATGAATGATGATGATGTTTTGCTTATCATAGATTGGGATTTTAAAAAAGCTTACTTACGAGTGAAGCCACATAAGTGGTTTACACTTTGAAGGAGGAGGGAAAAATGACATTTGTGTGGTTTCAATAATTCAGGGGGTGGTTCGAGCGAACCCATTAAAGAATTTTCTCAAACCACTTTAAATTCAACATTTTTTTATAATATTTTAAAGCATTCAAACAAACGGGTGTTCACTCAAATCCCCTGAATTTGGGCATTTTTAAAGATTGTCACTATTGAACCAACAATACTTTTTGTCTAGAAAACATGAACCTAGAGCATGTGAAGCACGGTGAACATTCAGTGAATTTGTGGGAAAATCATCAACATACCACCTTGAGTGAGCTATTTGCATCACCTTTGACCACCTTCGACCTCCATGGTGCTTTCTATTGGAAACAGAAGGGAAAACAACTAAGACGGGGGGTGAACCAATTTTCACATAAATTATACTTATTAAAATTATTCTCAAATATGATAAATAAACATGAAAGCATAAACCATCACCACAATAAAAACACACATAACACCAAGATTTTTACATGGAAACCTTGTTAGGGGAAAAACCACAATGGAGGTTAATCCACAAGATTATACTCTGTTACAAGTATTATAAATGGGGAATTCACATGCATTTAGGCACATTTCCTAGAGATCACTACTTAAATACAAAAATGCTTACTACCAAAAAGAAGACTCGTTGTCTTACAATCACATTCAGATTAGATCCTGAAGATTTTGAACTAAGAAAATAATATCTAATGCCTGATTATAACTCTAGTTAAGAACATAAAATCTTCTTCACACTTTACTTCTTCCTTCAAAATATTAGAACATTATTCACACACAACACACAACATACATCACACACCATACCTTCAAATGGTATAAACAATTGATCATATATATCCGCAAGTAAGAATAACATTGACTACATGTCATCTTTTACAAATTATGAAATGTGTATGAACTATCAGCCACAAACATAGTGAGGACCAAAAAGAACATCCTCAAATATGCAACACCTTAAACAATTATGCCTCGAAGATCCACAACACACTACAATCACCCTGTCGGCCATGATCATGAAAAACATGAACTCACAGAAGAAAATCACCAATCACGAGCACAATGATCAATGTGGACCAACAACACAGATAGATCATGATCTAGAAACATCTACAAGCATCATGGTTCACCATAGAAGCATCCACAACAACTCAAATTACTAGAATCACATCATCTTCTTTCAAGAATACCAACTAAAGCAACAAAACATATGTCAGAACACAAGTACTTATAACTCAATCAAATCTTTATGCGAACCTATGAAACTTCATGTGGATAAACTAGATATACTCATCAACAAGCCCATTAATCTGCAACCTCTTATCATCAATATACTAAGCTATCCACCATACTAAACTTCACTGCATCACCAACAACTTGCAACTTATTTTATTACAATTTTCTCAATATCCTCAACATATATAACCTTAAAGATATTAATGCCAATAGTGTTGACATCAATGACAACCACATATCATCAATTTCCAAGAATTTCCCCCTTTGGCATTGATGGCAACACATGACGTGAAAAACACCATCGACGCAACTTTCTCTTAGCACTTTCTCCCCCTTAGATTTTGACTCTTTTCTCCTTAACTCTTTCATGGTTTTTCACATGACTCTTCTCCCCCTTTGAAATCAATGAAAAATATACACATTATCTTTCTCCACACAAGCTCTGAACCACATTTTTGAACATCTCACTACTCCCTATGAGTAGCATCCACCACAATATCAATCTGGATTACAAGATATGACTATGAAATGAATGGATTGATGCAAGTCAATGCATCTTAATTATGATTAGGAGGGGTAATCACCCCTAGCTTCTCTTTGAGATACTCAAAAGTATCCCTAGGAAAGGGATTATAAAGATATCTATAATTTGTTCGTTAGTGGGAACATACTCCAATCTGACTTTCGTTTCACTCACCTTCTCTCTCAAAAAGTGAAACTTGATAGATATATGCTTGGTTTTTTAATGCAACACCGGATTCTTAGAAATGTTAATTGAACTTGAATATCACAAAATATAGCATCAGGTTCATCATACATGACTCTAATATCTTTCACATTTACTTCATCCACAATACTTGAGTACAATTGTTAGTAGCAACAATGTATTCTGCCTCTGCAGTAGATAAGGAAATGGAATCCTTCTTCTTACTTAACCATGAAATTAGCTTCTTTTTCAAGAAAAATGCACCACCACTAGTACTCTTTCTATCATTCACATCTCCTACCCAATCAACATCAGTAAAAGCACTCAAAGTAAGGTCATCTTCTTTAGGATACCACAGGCCCAAATCAACTATCCCCTCCAAATACTTGAAAATCCTCTTCACAACTGTCACATGAGATTCCTTAGGATCAACTTGAAATATTTCAACAATGCATATGACATTCATGATATCAGGTCTAGTTTTAGTCAAATAGAGCAATCCACCAATCATGGATCTAAATCTAGTCTAGTTTGTTTTAGGAGAATCATCATCTTGTGTCAACTTACATCCAGTCACCATAGGTGTACCAACCAGCTTTGAATCTTCCATACCAAACTTCTTTAGCAATTATTTCACATACTTGGACTAAGATATAAAGATCCCTCTATCTAGCTGAGTAATTTGCAATCCCAAAAGTAATTTCATTTCTCTAATCATAGACATCTCAAACTCATTTGGCATCTCATCAGTAAACTTCATTCACAAACTATCATCTCCTCCAAAAATGATATCATCAACAAAGAATTCAACAATCAACTCTTTAACATGATCAATCTTGAAATACAAATTACTATCAACAGTACCTTTATTAAATCCAAGCTTCAACAAATACTTTTCCAATCTAGCATGCCATGCTCTTGGGGCTTGCTTGAGTCCATACAATGTTTTCTTCAACCAAAAAACCATATCTCCCTGATCAGTCAATTGAAATCCATCAAGTTGCTCAATATACAATTCTTCTTCTAGTTCACCATTTAGAAATGTTGACTTGACATCCATCTAATAAACCTTGAAGTTTTTTTAAGGAACATAAGCAATAAATAGTCCCATAGCTTCAATCCAGGCAACAAGAGAAAAAGTTTCTTCAAAGTCGATTCCTTCCATCTGAGAATATCCTTTGCACACCAATCTTACTTTGTTCCTAACAACTTCATCTTGCTCATTCAGTTTGTTCTGAAAGACCCATTTAGTTCCAATTACATTTTTATCCTTAGGTCTAGGAACAAGAATCCATGCATCATTCTTCTCAATTTACAGTAGTTCTTCTTTCATTGCTTCCACCCAATGTTCATCTTTGCATGCTTCATTATCACTGTTAGGCTCAGTCTTTGAGATCAAATAATATTCTTCTACAATTATTCTCCTAGTTTGAACACCTTTGTTATTATCACCTATAATCTGATCTTCTAAATGATTTATTCTTACATACCTTTGAGTCTTAGGATGTTCTTAAAATTCAAGCTCTTGTGATCTCACTTTTGTGCTTTCACTAGTTTCTTCCTCTTGATTTTCTAGATTCACCAGAATGATCTGAACTTGATTGGGAGTCTAAAATTTCTTTGCTTTATTTCAACTATTATTCTAATCATCTAAATCATATCCACAGGTTCTGGATGGTCTAACTATGTCTTCATCAACCTTGACATTATCACTTTCAATTACTTTCCTTAATATCTTATTGTAGCACTGGTAGGCTTTACTTTTAGTAGAATAACCAAGAAAGATTCCTTCATCACTTCTAGCATCAAACTTTCCTATATCTTCATCTCTTTTGATATAGCATTTACTCCCAAAGATTTTGAAGTATCTAATAGTAGGCTTATGACCAAACCATAGCTCATAAGGAGTCTTACCGTTATCACCTTTGGCATGTACCTGATTGAGAGTGTAAACGACATTACTCACAACTTCTCTCCAGTAGATATGCAGAACATTTCCTTCTAGCATCATGGTTCTAGTAGCTTCTTGAATTGTCTTGTTCTTCCTTTCCACAACTCCATTTTGTTGAGGGGTCCATGGGGTAGATAATTGTCTCTTTATCCCATGCTCTTCACAAAAAGAATTAAACTCACAGGAGGTGAATTCACCACCTCTATCTAATCTTAGACATTTAATCTTTAGGCCTATCTCTATCTCAACCATAGCCTTGAAAATATTGAATTTCTCTAGAGCTTCAAAATTTTCCTTTAAGAAAGTAACCTGCATCAATCTATAATAATAATCAATACGTAACATGAAATACCTATATCCTTGTCAACTGATGAATCTAGAAGGACCACACAAGTCAATATGCACAAGCTCCAACATTTCATTTGAACAATACTATTTGCTCCAGAATGAAACTCTAGTTTGCTTCCCTAAATGACATTCATTGCATATAGCATTAGTAGGTTTTATCAACTTAGGAAGATCTCTCACTGCCTAAGTAGAACTTATCTTGATAATATTGTCAAAGTTTACATGACACAATCTCCTATGCCACAACCAACTTTCATGAAATTGAGCAATTAGAAAACTTTTACTAGTAGCACTCAGGTGAAAGATATTACCTTTCTTTTTTGTACCAGATGCAATCACATTTTTGGAACTCCCCAATATTCTACACTTTCCATCCTTGAAATGAAGATTGTATCCCTTGTCAACCATTTGTCCAACACTTAAAGGATTATGCTTCAAACCTTCCACATATAGAACATCATCAGTATTATGCTTACCATCAATAGAAATGGATCCTCTGCCATGGATTACACTAGCTTTGTCATCACCAAATCTTACAACACCACCATCATACATTTCCAAGCTCACAAATTTACTTTTATCACCTGTCATGTGATGAGAGCATCCACTGTCAATCACCCATTCATCTTTTTCTTCAACTTTGGTAGCTAGAGCTTTCTCCACATTTATGCAACTAGCAGATTTAGTAGGCACTGGATCATTTTTTGTGATAGCAATAAATACCCATTCATCCTCACTTAAATTCCCTTTATCAGATTCATCATCTATCACACCTTCATTAGCAACATAATAACACTTTCTTTGGAATCTAGGCTTGTTAGGTCTTGGATTGGGAACTCTTTTTGGACACCTTGAGGTAAAATGACCTATCTTATTGCAAGAAAAACATTTAAGAGGCATTTTTCCTTTATACTTACCTTCTCCTCTAGGTTCCCTCTTGATAATAAGTGCTTCAAGCTCTTCTAGTTTTCTCTCTTCTTCTTCAATCTCTCTCATTTCCTATTCATACTTGGACATTTTTCCAGAAGAACTATCTCCCAGATCATATAGGTCTACTTATCTTTTCCAGAGATAGTAGCTTTGAATGAAAATTCTATCTTAGGAAGAGATTCACCAAACTCACTTAAATCAAAAGTAGCAAGTTTACCAATCAACATGTCTCTGGTTACATTTCTCACAGTCTAGATCTCCTCAATAGCAGTGACTTTGTGTTTGTATGCAACAAGTAGGGATCTGAGCACTTTAACAACAATCTTTGATTCTTCCAATGTTCCACCAGCACATCCGATACTACACACAAGTTCATTCACTCTCTGCAAAAAAGAAGTGATGTTCTCATCTTCACCCATTCTCAATGTTTCGTATTTCCCTTTCAGGCTTTGAGCTTAGAAATCTTCACATGGGCATCACCTTCATACAAAGTTTCCAATTTTTTCTAGATCTCATAAGCACTCTTCAACTCCATTACATTTGTCATCTCAGAATCAATCAGAGCACTCAACAATCCTTCCTTAGCCCTGATATTGTACTCGACTTCCTTAATCTCACCTGTAGTAGAAGGACCATTCTATGGGATGATATACCTATTCTTTGTAAATTTCTAGTAAGGTTCACCAATGCATCTCATATGACACTTCATTCAAGTCTTCCACATAGAATAATTAGTTCCATTAAATCTCAGACTATCCTTATTATATGTCGCCATCCCGGATAACCTCAAGCTATTAAAATTCTTCTAAGTAATTTTCTCTAATACCAATTGTTGGCAACACAAGGGAAGACAACTAAGAGGGGTAGGTGAATCAATTGTCACAAAAATTATACTTATTAAACTTATTCTCAAAAATAAACCATCACCACAACGAAAACACACATAACACCAAGATTTTTACGTGGAAACCTTGTTACGGGAAAAACCACGGTGGAGGTTAATCCATGAGATTATACTATGTTAAAATTATTATAAATGGGGAATTCACATGCATTCAAGAACACTTCCTAGAGCTCACTACTCAAATACAAAAAGGCTTACTTCCGAAAAGAAGACTCACTATCTTACAGTCACATTTGGATTACATCAAGAAGATTTTGAACTGAGAAAATAGCATCTTCTAATGCCTGATTATAGTTTTGGTTAAGCACATAAACTCTTCTTCACACTTTACTTTTTCCTTCAAAAGATTAGAACATTATTCACATGCAACACACAACATACATCGCACACCATACCTTCAAATGGTATAAAAAATCAATCATATATATCTACAACTAAGAATAACATTGACTACATGTCAACTTTTACAAAATATGAAATGTGTACAAACTGTCGGCCCAAAACATAAATAATTATCAATGTGGATTAAACAATGTCAGCCACAAACATAGTAAGGACCCAAAACAACATCCTCAAATACAGAACACCTTAAACAATTATGCCTCGAAGATCAACAACACACTACAATCACCCTATCGGCCATGATCGTGAAAAACATGAACTTACAGAAGAAAATCACCAATTGCGAGCACAACAATCAATGTGAACCAACAACATAGATAGATCATGATCTAGAAATATCCACAAGCATCATGAATCACCACAGAAGCATCCACAACAACTCAAATTACTAGAATCGCATCATTTTCTTTCAGGAATACCAACTAAAGCAACAGAACAACTATCAAAACATAGATACTCATAACTCAATCAAATATTTATGCGAACCTTTGAAACTTCATATCGATAAACTAGATATACTCTTCAACAAACCCATTAATTTGCAACCTCTTATCATCAATAGATTGAGCTAGCCACCATACTGAACTTCATTACATCACCAACAACTTGCAACTTATTTTATTACAATTTTCTCAATATCCTCGACATATACAGCCTTAAAGACATTAATGCCACTAGTTTTGACATCAATAAAAACCACATATCAGCAATGTCCAACACTTTCAAGGTTGGTTTTATTTTTCCATGGCTGAGTGAATTGTATTTGTTTGAAAGTTTCTAAACCCTAAATGAACAAATTTGTTTTGTGTGTGTTTATTCATAGCATTCCATAATTTGTTTGTGCGTATGATAATATTTCATGAGACCAAAGCTCCCATTTTTATATACCCAGTTCCAAAGCTCCCATTTTAATTTTATATACCCTATTTCAAAGCTCCCATTTTGGCACAGGCAGGGTGAAGGTTTTGGAGTTTGGCTTTATAGCTACCAATTGCATTTGCTTGAAAGTTTCTAAAGCCTTTTCAACAAACCCATAAAATGCTATGGAATTTGGATTTACAACTGCTGATTGCATTTGCTTGAAAGTTTCTAAGTCCTTTTCAACAAACCCATTTTAAAATGATGTGGAATTTGGCTTTACAACTACCAATTGAATTTTTTTATAGAAAGTTTCTATGGAATTTGGCTTTACAGCTGCCAATTGTATTTGCTTGAAAGTTTCTAAAGCCTTTTCAACAAACCCATTTGTTGCATGCTGTGGAATTTGGATTTACAGCTGCTAATTACATTTGCTTGAAAGTTTCTAAAGCCTTTTCAACAAACCCATTTGCTACATGTTGTGGAATTTGGCTTTACAACTGCCAATTGAATTTGCTTGAAAGTTTTTAAGGCCTTTTCAACAAACCCATTTGTTGTATATGTTAGAATCATGGCATTCCATAAGACCCTTTTCAAATCTCAAACCAATATTTGGGAATTGTGAATATCTCCTTCATGCATAGATGGACCTAGTTCTACATTGGCAATATTTTTATGCAATATCTTCTTCGATTTAATCCATTTTGGGTTCATTAATTTCTATAAACTAGTTACCAAAGGATTCAAACATCAACCAAGAATTTGTATGAGATTTATATAGTTGAGGAGTAGCTCTTAGCAATTTAGATACTACATTAAAACTTGGTTCATATACTTGATATTTTTTCTTTTATTTGTTACAATTTCTTTAAGCCATGGGGAAGGAGATGAAACTGTTTGGGATTTGAAAGTTAAAGGAGGAAACACAATTGTAGGAACATAATTAATATTTATGTTATCTGATAAGACTTCCAAGTTTCCTTGGTTTGCAAGCTTCCATGTGCCAGGCTAGTGTGACTATAGTCACCCCTTGAACAATGTGAATGATCTCCATAATCACCCCACCTTGTTAAGAGATTGTAATGATGGATCCATACACATACACACTCAAGATTAATTTATGGAAACATTGAAGAACTTGCTAGGTACACATATGGCTTCCTCAAACATACATAAAATATCTCTCTTGATCTAAATAAAAGTCTTGGATAAGGAAAGAAATATTAAATCCAAAGGAAAGACATTTATAAAGTCACAAAAACCATTTAAAGAACATAAAGAAGACTTTTCCATTATTTTAAATAAATATGCACAAAGAGGAAATTATCCAAAAATCTTAAGGCTCCATTCAATTGTGATAATAATATTATTTAAAAAACATGAAAATAACATAAAAATAATAACACCATTATTTTCAAAGAAAGGTAGAGTTAGGAAAGGAATAAAATATAACAAGAGAACTATCTCAAGTAAAATTTAAAATCCAAGGAGATTTGATATGTTGATAGAGCACCCTTGCCAATATTCTCACAAGCTTTACCAAATCCTTCTCAATCCAAACTCTCTTGGTTTCTTTCACTTCCCTCTTCTCAAGATCCTCAAATTATATAATAATCAAATCCCAAAAGAGGCAACCCCTCTTCTTAACCTTTCATTTTGGCTAAATAAGTTGAATCTAATATATATTGCTTGACCTAATGGATTTTTAACATGTTGAACCATTTATTCAAAGAAAAGAAGAGAGTCCACAAAGGAATTTTGAGTAAATAAGGTAAGTTTTAACTTATAAAATGTGGTAACTCTTAGATATTTTCCTCACCAAAATATCTCTCCAAATTTAAATCTAAATGTGCATCCAAAAAAATACAAATTCATAACTAAATTTAATTCAAAAAGTGGGCCATCTATGGCCTTCTATAAATTGCTCAAAGATGTCATTCCCATAGATGATAAATTAAAATTTAAGTTATGACCTACACCAAAATGACATGAAATTATCTAAGATGTCATACTTGCATAAATCCCTTAAAGATTTTTTTTAACTAATTTTAAACACTCAAACAAATACATATATATGAATATACTTCATTTATAAATTCTTGGAATATATCAATCCATCATAATTAAAATCATAGACATCATGCATAATATTTTTGATGTATTCACAAAGCCACCTAGGGTCTCATAAGACTTGAGTAGGTGAATACCAATATGCATATCTAATGGTGGGGTAAATGGAGGAGGATTAGGAGTAAGTTCATATATATCTATTACTTATTTTGTAATCTAATATATTGGTTGGAGCTAGGTTGCATTTGAATAGAAGAAGTGAAGATAAGGTGTATTAAAATATGACTTGAACCATCTTCTCTATTCTTAGGATTTTGGAGTATATCAAAATATCCAACCTATATTTCATTGTCGATCTCAACCAATCTTTGCTTCAACTTCCAAATCATCCACACAATCCTCCCTGAAGTATTCTATATGTGAAACATAATTATGAGGAAGATACAAATAATCCTTGACGTAGGTTTTTGTATCAAAGGATAATATGGTTCTATAATTTTAAACTATTTCCAATTTTGAAATCAAAATACAATCAATTATCTATTTAATCTCAATAATCGTAATTTTAAGGAAAACATAAATTACTTGAATCTTTTTAAGGTCTCTCATTAGATTCTACTTACTCTAACTTAAATTTAAAAAACAACATTGAAATCCACATAACAAATTTCAAAGACATAATATTATTACAATATTATTTAAAAATCTAATTGTAATGAATGTTATAGTAATAAATATTCAAATTTTAAATCTATGAAAATATGTAACCAAATGATCCTTAGTTTATTCATTGTTTTTTTCAAGATTATAATTTTTTACAATTTCTATTAAACCAAACTCAAAATAATGGTATAGATTAAGATTCTTATCTTTATCCTACATTTGGGTCATGTTTGATTAGATTTACTATCATATTTAGAAGTTGTATTTTGTTATTATATATATTTTAAGATAAATAAAATGTATGGTTGGATTAGTGAGATGTTTATAACAAGTATACAATATGAAGTCAAACTTTATTAGATTGATTCTTAATAAATTGGGAATAATGATTAAATTTATAGTTTTATACAATCTATAAGTATACATAGTTTGATGGTAGAAACTTTATACATATAAAAATATGATAAATGTGTGATTATTTTTCTTTCCAATCTATAAAAATTTTATGTGCTTGGCTATATAATTGAGACAATTCACTCATAATGTAATGATAAAAATTTAGTACATCAAAAAATATTTTCAAGACATCAAGCTACCATTCTACATAACTCTCATGGAAATAAGAATATTATTTTATTTTAACTAAGTATTGTGTGTACTCTATCTTGAATTACTAATTAATTTTGAATTATATACTTATAATTTAAAATAAAAGCATCCTTTGTAACATAGAATTGATAGGTTAATTAATGAAATAAAATATGTTTTCATATTAAGAAAAATTTACAAATATGGAACTCATATGAGAAATTGACTAAGACAACTCTGTGTGAAAATTAAGATGAGAATAATATATACCATCTTTCAAGAATTAACATTAGATTAATACTTGGCTCATATTTTATAATCACACTAGAAACCAACAATGGAAGTTTGACAGTCTCAACTAAGAATTCCACCTTATAAATCACATTCATACTAGAAGCCAACAACTAGAGACCAAATTTTATAAATAGAGTTCATGTGTTATATATCATGAATTTGATTTGTCCACAAGTACCATGAGCCTTTTGAAATCCTTCTCCATCTAAATGCACATCCATTCCAAGACCATTGGGAGCTGGGTATCCCAAGTTCCTCAATTTCTTGTAGGAATTTAATTTCAAGAGTAGGACATTGTGAGTTTGGCATGTAAGATAAGGTAAACCCATAAAATTCATGAAATGGAATATTTGGAATAGGTGTGTAGACCATTTGTAACTAAATTCAAGCATTAAATTAATGGAAAAAGATAAATATTAAGAACTAAAAGAAGGATCCAAACCATAAACGAAAATAAAATATTAACTTAAAACCTCAATGTCAAAACAAGATTTGAGATAAAATTAGACCAAATGTTAGTAGGAGGAATGATCAAAAAATTTGAAGATGCCCATGGTAGATGAGACCAAACAAATAAATCACATTTTCTTCATCTATGATACCTAATATTCCATACAAATGATCTTATTCCAGGTGAAATATGGGTTTTCAATATAATAACATGACAAGAATATCACCTTAGTAGTTTTTGACATCTTTATTCTTGTCATAAGTCACAAATTCCCAAAATCACAAAATTTCTCAAAAAGTTGATAATTTAGGTAATTGATAGTTGATTTGAGATGTGATCTCATTATATTCACTAAAACTTAAATTATGTGATCAATTTAATCATTGAATTAGGTGAAAGTGAAGGGTTTTTTTGTTTTTTTTGGCGAAAGTGAAAGTGAAAGGTATTAATGTTTATTCAAATTTCAATTTTTAAAAGTTTAGTATTTTTATTAATCACTAATTCAATTTATATTGGTGGAAGATTTAAGGTAATAGAAAAAATATGTACAAAGATTAAATCTTCATTTTCTCCTATTCTTTCATTATTTCTTTCATTTTGTACTAGGGTTAAATCTTCATCAAGGTTTGTTGTGTACTTATAAGAAACCTTTGTTCCTTAGTATCATGTTCTTGTACATTGTATGGTAACTTTCATGATAAATATTATGTGCATGTCCCTTCCTCCTATCAAATTTTCTTTATGGATATGAGGAAGTTTATTTCTAATTTTTTGGTTTCCTCGTCAAAATATTGCTTCAATAATTTAGAAATTATATTTACAAGCTTATCATATCTCTCATTTTATTCTCTTATTTGTACCTTCAATAATGACTAAATTGATTTTACATGACCACCAATGTTAAGTAATGATGCTTTACCTTTATTACTAGTTCTAGGAAATAAATCTTAGATGCAACCTTTATCAAGATTTTTTTAGTCTTTAATGGTACATTTTGTACTCTAGAGTGCACACTTGTAAATTTAAATTTTAGAAATGCTTTAGATTATGTTTTGTGTGCAATCTAGTAATTTAAATTTTTTCATTATTAAAAGATATGATTTATGTTTAATGTTTTTTTCTTAATGGTATGAAAATATTATTGATGGTTAGATGAATTATTTTAACTAGTGAATGCTCTATTTGTCATCCCAAGTAGCATTCAAATTACTAGGCATATTATCTTGCATATACAAATCTAATTTAAGATGCATATTTTATATATGTTTGCAACCTATAGGTTCAATTTATATATATATCATGTGCACACTTGTAAATTTATTTAGAACTATTTTAGATTTATATTCCCTAGATCTAGATATATTATTTACCAATGTCTCATTGCTCCTTTAGGTGTACATACATATATAATATGGAAAATGCAGATGTTCCACCTCCAGAATCTTTGTTTGCAAATACTACTAGTGAGATTAAGAAATTGAGAGACTCATTAGTAGGTGGTGCAAACACATCGATATATTTAGAAGTTTGCATGTCAATATTACAGAGCCTAGAAAAACTAAGAGATGAACTTGGACATACTAGTACATATTCCCCTAATAGAGTAGCTATTATTCTTTCCTGCATGCGAGAAGAAGTACATGGTGATGTTCCCTTTAAACAAATACATGATACTATGACCAAAGAAATGATAAAAAACACTTGTTTTCCATTCTATCAAAATAAATGTAAGGTGAGGGGATACCAGGTCACCAGATGTGTGGATTGTGTTATGGCCCCATTGATCTACCTGCAATTTCTAGTAGCACATGGTCAATATCCAAACAATGACTAGATTCCATTATATTTTATTTAGTAGTTGTATGCTAAGGTCCATTTGGGCCTCAAAGTCAACTACCTGGGCATTCCACCATATGCTGGTTAGGGGCGTAGCAGGATTGTTGATAGGCCCACCTATCATTGAGTAGATAGACCAACCCCAATGTTTAGGGTATTGGTTGGTGAGAGGTCTCCTGCTTTGACCCTAACTCTAGCCCCCATAGTAGATGAGGTTGTCGTTGCTTCCCAAAAGGAAGCAATTGACAGTATAGGTGACATTGCAGCTACCACCACTAGGATATCTATTGGTTGTGTAGGTCAATATTTGACGTCTAGATGTTTTGGGAAATCCATGCCATTTGTAGCATAGTGGACCACCAAGGATCCTTTTACAATGGTAGGAATCCCTACTACCACACAACTTGATGGACTTACAAGAGATATGACACACAAGACTCTGCATTGTTTAGCTAAGGACCTCTTGGAGGCATATGCATTCATCGTATCAGACTATGGGATCAATATAGAGTAGGTAAGGGATCGTTTGGCACTTGGAGTTCATTCACATCCAGGATCCCATCACTCTCATCCCAACACTAGTGCACATTCAAATCCACCTACAGATCATTTGGTTTTTGCATGGACTATGGGTTTTACTGATATGTTGATTGGTCTCGATTCACCATCATCGATGCCATCTCACCTGCATAGTCCTCCTCACTCATTATTTATGGCACAACATGGGACGGATCAGATGGATGTAGATGTTGACTCATTACTTGACCATTTGGTTGATATGGTGGAGATGATTTTTGTAGAGGAATTAGGTCATCTAATATCAGATGATGTGGACGTATGTGTGCATGTGCATGTTTCAATTCTTTTTTTAATTATTTAAAATTTTTACTTTTAACTAGATATTCATGTATTGATATATATGTATATATATTGTAGTTGGACATACCGCATGTCACTCCTAGCCTTGGTCTAGGGTGAAGCCACAATAGTGGTTTACAATTTGATAGAGGAAGGAAAACTCACAAAAAATGACCCCATGGCAAAAAAATTGGTTTTAGGGGTTCGAACGAACCCACTTAAATACTTGCCCCCCATTTCCCACCCCAAAAAATAAAGTAAATGCAATTTAAAAGGTGTTTCACTTGAACTAGGGTTTGAGCAAACCTTAGTTCAAGCAAACCCCTAGGGGTTCGGTCAAACCCATAGGGGTTCGTTCGAACCCCCCTTATCCCCTATTCTCCCCCTCAGACACCCAAAAAGTCTAGATTTTTGTGCTTCGAAGCTCAGGTTGAGGATAAAAATGGAGGAGACTTCACAAACCCAACTAGAATCAAGTAGTCCTTGGAACAAGCTATCCAACAACTATAATTTTAATATGTTTTGGTTTTAATATGTATTTATTTTTTTAGTTTTATTAAACATAGGTTTTTCACCGAAAATCAAGCTCTTTGTTATGCACATGTGAAAAAATAGTAGATTATCAAAAAAAAAAAATGAAAAATATGAGTGCACTAGATATTAAAGTCCTTGATCCAACAAAAAAATAAAAATAAAATTGTGATACACACAAAAAAAGTTACGCATTATACAGTCATGCTATGTCTAATTGTAATTGGTTTGACTTTGAAACTTGATTAAAGAAAAAATATTCAATAAAAAACTATCTAACCAAGTGGAAGCACTATATATTGGAGTTATAAATCTAAATTCGAAAGAATTAGAATTTTATCCTTCATGGAAAAAAAGTTATGTGTTATACGGTGAGTGTCATTTTTAAAAAATGCTATTTTCTTTAAAAAACTAGTTTTTGAGGGAGATGGAAAAAGAAGTGCAATCTGATTCCAAAATTTTGAAAAATATATTTAGAATCTAAAGACAAAATGTTAGAAAACTCTGTGTTTGCATCATCTTCAAATTCCTCACAGTTTAGCCACTATAGGTGCCAAAAGTGAAGATTTAGTTAAAAAAAATATTTTAGTGTGCAGTTTGGCCAAAAATTGTAAACCACTATTGTGGGATCACCTTCTAGATTGTGTACATCGACGTGACTCTGTGGATGATTCTTCTTCCAGTGGACATGTGAGTTTTAATTTTTTATATATACACATGTATATGTACATGCATATGTATGCATAGGTCTAGATAGATATTTAAAAATACAAGTACATTCTTAAAAATAACTTTCATAAAATTTATTTAATATTATTATATATATTTAACACATTCTATACACAATTTTATCTACAGGGCTCAACACATCCATCAAAGCAGGGTTCTCATTTAGATGGTCATTCAACTAGGAGTCAACATTCATATTAGTTCCTGCAATAGATTTATGATCTTTACTACATGTATTTGCATATATGATGATCTCTAGTATTCGACATTTGATGATATCTAACTTACATTTGCTTATATGATATACATTTGATCTCTAACATACATTCTCTTATTTGATGACCTCTTTGCTAATAACATGTTTATGTTTATGTTTATACATTGAATCTATTTATATGTATGTATGTGTTTTATTATTTTTAAATGTTTATATGACATACATACATTTGCTTATATGATATATATTTGATCTCTAACATACATTTTCTTATTTGATGACCTCTTTGCTTATAACATGTTATGTTTATACATTGAATCTATTTACATGTATGTATGTGTTTGATTATGTTTACATGTTTATATGATATACATACATTTGCTTATATTCAATATACATACATTTGATTATTTGATGATCTCTAACTTACATTTGCTTATATGATATACATTTGATGTCTAGTAGAATTTTAGGAGAAGACTTTCATTTTTTCCAAAAAAAAATAATGTACATTGAAATAAGTTTTTTTGATGTTGAACCCACAAACAAAGACCATAAAAATGGTCCCAAATGTTATTATAAAATCCCCTAGAGTTGTGAAACTTTATGTTAGTTCATTTGATCTCAACATCCCATTTGATCCTATATTATCAAAGATAAGGAAATGAATGCCACTTTATAATTAAGTTCATTCGTGTTGATCACAGTAAATATTTTGCACACACATCCCTTGAATTTTATAGTAAATAGTAAAAAATTATAAAATAAATGACTCCCAAGCAAGTAAACTAATGATACTTTATAAATGAGTGTATTTACAGGTATGTGTAGGATCATCATGGAAAAAATAGGCCCTTAAGTGGCAAAAAATTTAGAAAAATCAGAGTGAGGCAACTTGATGTAAAAGTTTGAATATGTTACCTATATTATCTCAAAAATATGTAAGAATATAATCTATAGTAAATTTAATGTAGTTTCTAAACTACTAGGTTTTTTTTTTAAATCTATTTGGTGAAAATTTGAAATTTCAATGCAATAGTACTTAAATTTCAGGGAAAAAATAAGTAGGTATCTGTCTGACCACCTTAACCACAATAAAATGATAATATTATTTTTATAAGTAGAGGACTCATGTCCCAACGTGATGCATATTTTTTTGTAATTTATTTCCAAGTAAATAATTAATTATTATTTTTTTATTACAACTTTTAAAAAATATAAAAACTTGTATGTCTGACCACCTTAACTTGGTCAAAACTTCATGAAATTCATTTTTTTTTAATCCTATAGTATGCAAAGCATAGAATGTGACACATTTCAGATTCAAAAAATTTGATACTATTTGAAAGCTATAGATGTTTTTCAATCATCCTATCAATCACGACTTTAGTTGTAATTCAAATAGAAAATGACTAATAACTATTTATTAAATTAAAAGTAAAGCATAATTTATATTGGTGGAAAGCTGAGAAGCTCCTTTAAAAACCCTTTCTGTTTCATCAATTTTAAGTTTAAAAAAAGTCATCAGCCACATACCCATTATATCTCCACTTTTTGACCCATCATGATCTTGCACATACCCTTACAAGTGATGCAGAAGCATCTAGTGGTGTAAGGGCAATCTTGCATCACCCAAAAATAGTTAAATTTCAAGTTTATCATTTTTTAGATGTTTTTACATTTTTTGATACCCTTTTCGTCGTAATGAAATTCTCAATTTACGGTTTTTATTTTCTATTCCTGGGTTGAAAGATATTACAGTTTTAGTTTCCCAGATTTGCACCTAAAAATCTTCTGAGTTGAATTTGAGGCACTTAGAGCTTCCGGAATGGCCCCAAAACTTGCCAAAATTAGCATAGAAAATTTTGAGCACGTTCTTGACTTTGAGACCTTTCCAACAGTTCAAACGGTTCACAAATTGGAGCCACGGATCAAAAGTTATGGCCCTGGGAAGTTGGCGCACTTTCTAGAAGATACAATTGCAAATGTTCTTTTGAAATTTGAACTTCAAGTTGTAATTTTTGGTGCCAAACTACCTAAACTCAAATTTTAATGTTGTTTGGCTCCAAACTAAAGAGGAGCTCTATTTATGGGTGGGTTTCTAGTATTTTTGGGTAACTTTTGGGGACAAGCTCGCATATTGCGAAAGGGTGATTCTGTAGTTTTCTATAACTTGCATGTGTTGTAAAACTTGGGGATTTGAGATCCTCTACATGTAAGAAGTTCCATTTTCTAAATAATAAAATTATTCTCTTATTTGTGAGTTATTTTCTATGTCTCAGGTTGTGCCCTCATCAAGTGGTATCAGAGCGAGGTTTTCTTGAGCGTGTGGACAGATCGCCGATCGTGAGGCAAGTTCACACCAAGACCATGGTTGTGGGTCGAGGTCAAGAAAGATGCCTCCAAGAGTGATGCCTGGTAGGCATGGTGGTGCCAGAGGTGGTCGAGGTGGCAGAAATGTTGGTGGAAGAGATGCACTGGCAGCCCTCCAAAGACAAATTGATGTGTTACAAGAGCAGGTGAGGAGAGGGTTAAACCTGAGGGAGGAAAGTGAGGATGAATGAGAGGAAGAATGTTCAAATGTAGAAGAGGAAGAAGAAGCAATTGATCAAGACCAAATGTGGCTAATAAGGGCCATTTCAAAGATTGGGAAAAGACCTGGAGTAGAAGTCCCCAGTTATTCTGGAAGTCTGAACCCAGAAGAGTTGATCGACTGGATCAATGAGCTAGAAGAATATTTTGAGTATGAGGAAATAGAGGACCCAGATCGGGTTAAGTTTGCGAAAATGAAGCTAAAGGTCCATGCCAATATTTGGTGGAAAGAGGTCTAGTTGGAAAGAAATCAAAGAGGAAAAGGAAATATCACTAGATGGTATCGCATGGTAGAGAAACTGAAGAAGCAGTTCATACTAGTGGACTACGAGTTAGATCTGTTGAAGAAATTGCAAGGGTTGAAGCAAGGAAGCAGATATGTGAAAGAATATACTGAAGATTTTCACAAGATAATCATTAGAACGAGTCACACAGAGGCCAATAAGGAGAAGGTAGCCCGATATCTTAATGGCTTATGACCAAGTATTCAGGAGGAGTTAAGCCTAGTCAGAATGACCACCATTGAGGATGTGTATTAGTTTGCTCTAAACGTGGAAGAGAAGCTGAACAAAAGATTTGATGGCAAGCAAAAAGGACGAGGAGGTCAAAGTGGAAGGTGCAATAACAGACCTTCAGGAAGCCAAAATGATGATGAAAAGAAAAGTGAAGATGTGGGTACCAGCCGAAGCCAAAGGAATGATAACTTCTACCGCCCTCATGATCAAAACAATGGTGATCAAAGAGGTAGAGGACGAGGGAGATATGGACAAGGATCTGGAAGAGGTGGTTTCAGAGGAACATGTTTCCAGTGTGGTGAAGAAGGGCATCGAGCCTATGAATGTCCACAACACCAAGGAAGGGTAGACAAAAGGCCAGAAGGTTGTGGAAAGGTTGCGCATGTAGATTAGGAGGCCCAATCTGAACATTTAGATGATGCTAAAAGGGGAGAAACCCCAGTGATTAGGAGAGCCTTAGTGACTGAAGAAAAGGAACCAGAACAGAGGAAGAATCTATTTCGCACAAGGTGCAAGTGTGAAGGAAAATGTTTTGATGTCATTATTGACAGTGGGAGCACTGATAATCTGGTGTCAGAGGAGATAGTCACAAAGTTGAAGCTAAAGAGGGAAAGGCACCCGAATCTGTATCGGATTGCCTGGTTGCAGAAAGACCACAAAGTATTGGTCAATGAGCAATGCCTAGTAAAGTTCAAGATTGGGAGCTACCATGATGAGATACTCTGTGATATCATCCCCATGGATGCATGTCACATATTGTTGGGGAGGCCGTGGTAGTTCGATAGGCGAGATATACATGATGGCCACGCAAACACTTATTCCTTGAAAAAGGATGGGGTTCATCACAAGTTGAAACCCCTAAAGGAGACTGAAGAAAATGTATGCAGTAGTGCTAGAATTTGTTATGTAGATGGAAGAATTTTTTTAGAAGGTATGAAGCATGAGCGTGTGTGTTATGCATTGATTCCTAGAGTGAGTAATAAGGATAGTGAGAAGGTTCCAGAAGAAGTTTCTAGGATGTTGGATGAGTTTTAGGATATTGTTTCTGATAATGTACCTGAGGTTTTACCACCAATAAGGAGATCACCATCGATTGACTTGATTCGGAGTTGCCAAATAAGGCAGCTCATAGAATGACTCTAGTAGAAAATGAGAAGTTGAACAGACAAGTTCAAGAGTTGTTGAGAAAGGGTTTGATATGGGAGAGTTTGAGTCCATGTGCAGTACCTGCAGTACTAGCACCAAAGAAGGATGGGAGTGGAGGATGTGTACAAATTCTCGAGCCATAAACAAGATAACAATCAAGGTTGATTTTACCAAGGATGGATGACCTGATGGACTGTTTGAGTGGAGCTCAGTACTTCACAAAGATTGATCTAAAGAGTGGATATCACCATCCGATTCGAGAGGGAGGTGAATGGAAGACTGCCTTCAAGACCAAAGAGGGCCTGTACGAGTGGTTAGTCATGCCTTTTGGGCTAACCAATGCACCAAGAACATTCATGCGGCTCATGAACGAGGTACTAAAAGAATTTCTAGGAAGTTTTGTTATTGTGTATTTAGATGATATTTTGATTTTTAGTAAGACATTGGATGAGCATCTAATGCATATTCGGATAGCCTTCGAGAAGTTAAGAGAAGAGAAACTGTTGATTAATCTGAAGAAGTGCAGCTTTGTGAAGAGGGAGTTAGTGTACTTGGGGTTTGTTGTCTTAGCAGAAGGTCTCAAGATGGACCCAGAGAAGGTGAAGACTATTTTGGAATGGCCTACCCCAAGAACTCTGGGAGGTGAGATCTTTCCATGGTTTTGCCATTTTATAGAAAGTTCATTAGAAACTTTTAGTAGTATTTGTGGACTCTCATCAAAACAATGAGAGGGGATAGAAAAGAATTCAAGTGAGCACCGGAGCTTAAAAAGTTTTAAACCTGAAGCAGAAGGTGACAGAGCAACCTGCTCTAGCCCTCCTAGATTTCAACAAGGTGTTTCAAGTGGATTGTGATGCCAGTGGTTGTGCCATTGGAGCAGTGTTGAGCCAAGAAGGTAAGCCCATAGCCTATTTCAGTGAAAAATTAAATGATGCCAAGAGAAAGTATTTTGTATATGATTAGAAATTTTATGCAATAGTTCAAGCATTAAAGAAATGGAGACATTATTTGTTGCCAAAGGAATTTGTTCTATATACTGATCATCGCCTTGCAGTACCTAAATAGTCAGGGAAAATTAAATCAGAGGCATATGAAATGGGTAGAGTTTTTGCAGAGTTATACCTTTGTTTTGAAACATAGGAGTGAAAAGTCAAATAGGGTTGCAGATGCCTTAAGTAGGAGGCATACATTGATAACAAAGATGCAGATTGAAGTGGTTGGGTTCAATGAACTCAAGACACTGTATGCAAAAGATCTTGATTTTGCAGAGGCTTGGAAAGATTGCAAGGAACCTACTATAGTGGATAGGACAAGGTGGCTGGATTTCATAATCCAGGATGGCATGTTATTTAAGGGAAGTCAATGGTGTATCCCGAGGAGTTCCATGAGGGAGAACTTGATAAAGGAGAAGCATAGTGGAGGAATGGCAGGACATTTTGGTTGGGATAAGACCATTGCCATTATCAGTGAGCATTATTATTGGCCTCAGTTGTCATATTAGGATGTGAAGAAGTTTGTACAAAGCTGCAGAGTATGTCAGATGGCTAAAGGAGTGAGCCAGAATACAGGCTTATATCAGCCCTTACCTGTACCAGAGAGGCCATGGGAGGATATAAGTATGGACTTTGTTCTTGGTTATCCAAGGACACAACGAGGGAATGATTCAATCTTTGTGGTGGTTGATAGGTTTTTGAAGATGGCACATTTCATTCCATGTCAGAAGACCCATGATGTAGTCCACATTGCTAACTTGTTCTTCAAAGAGGTGGTGAGGCTACATGGTCTATCAAAGAGTATTGTTTTAGATCATGACACCAAATTTGTGGGGTACTTTTGGAGGACCTTGTGGAAGAAGCTGAAGACAGAGTTGAAGTTTAGTTCTGCACACCATCCATAAATAGATGGGCAGACAGAGGTTGTTAACAAGAGTCTGGGTAACCTACTGAGATGTTTGGTAGGAGATTAACCCAAGGGATGGGACTTGATCTAACCCCAGGCAGAATTTTCTTACAACAATTCTATCAACAGAAGCACTAGTAGATCACCATTCTAAATTGTGTATGGAGGTAGCCCCGGAACAACTCCATAATTGAGGAAGATGGACCACGAGAAGAAAATAAGTGTTGAAGCCAAATATTTTGCAGAACACATTAAGGATATACATGAGAAGGTAAGAGAACATATTAACAAGATGAATATGCAGTATAAGGCTAAGGAAAATCAGAAGTGGAGGTATAAGGAGTTTCAGATTAGTGATGAAGTGATGGTCCACTTGAGGAAAGAAAGGTTTCCAGTGGGAACATATAACAAATTGAAGATGAAGAAGTTCAGTCCCTGTAAAATTTTAAAGAAGCATGATTCAGGGAATGCATATGAGGTAGAGTTGTCAGATGGATTCAACATTTCCCCTGTGTTCAACATTTTAGATTTGACAGAGTATCATGAAGGTGGTGCAAAGGAAGTACCAATGATGGAATAGTGTGGGATTCTAGCATCTACTTCAGAAAAGGATGAGATTGAGGAAATCTTAGATAGTCATGTGGGAAGGAGTACCAGAAACAGGCATTATGAAGAATATCTGGTGAAATCGAGAGGAACGCCTATGGAAGATTCATCCTGGCTATCGAAGGCAGCAGTTGATTGGTTGGGTTTTTCTCAACCATCTAAGACGTAATGGGGTCACTTCTCAAATTATCCTGGGTGTCTGATGCAGGAGCATCCAACGGTGTAAGGGCAATCTTGCATCACCCAAAAATAGTTAAATTTCAAGTTTATCATTTTTTAGATGTTTTTACATTTTTGGATACCCTTTTCGTCATAATGAAATTCCCAATTTATGGTTTTTATTTTCTATTCCTGGGTTGAAAGATATTGCAGTTGCAGTTTCCCAGATTTGCACCTGAAAATCTTCTGAGTTGGATTTGAGGCACTTAGATCTTCTATAATGGCCCCAAAACTTGTTGAAATCGGCGTAGCGGAATTCAAGCATGTTCTTGACTTCGATACCTTTCCAACTATTCAAACGGTTCGCGAATCGGAGCCCCAGATCAAAAGTTATGGCCCTGGGAAGTTGGCGCACTTTCTAGAAGATACAATTACAAATGTTCTTTTGAAATTTGAACTTCAAGTTGTAATTTTCGGTGCCAAACCACCTAAACTCAAATTGTAATGTTGTTTTGGCTCCAAACTAAAGAGGGGCTCTATTTATGCGCAGGTTTCTAGTATTTTTGGGTAACTTTTGGGGACAAGCTCACATATTGTGAAAGGGTGATTCTGTAGTTTTCTGTAACTTGCATGTGCTGTAAAACTTGGGGATTTGAGATCCTCTGCATGTAAGAAGTTCTATTTTCTGAATAATAAAATTATTCTCTTGTTTGTGAGTTATTTTCTGTGTCTCAGGTTGTGGCCTCATCAACAAGCCTATTTATTAATTCACATGTTCTTCTAGTTTTAAAATTAGATAAAAAATGATGAAATTAAAATCTTGATACAAAATAAGAACAAATCAAGTGCATCACTTTGTGGTACACAAAACTCTTATTTTTTTTAAAATTACTTAAGCAACATGAACCATTGAGGAGTTGAGAAGAAAATATAATTATAAAGAAGAGGTAGGAACATTCCTTTTATAATTATATCATCCTTCAAACACTTTCCCTCTAAGTTATAAAATTTTATGTTAAATTATTTCATAAATAATCTCTTAATCTACACCATTATTTAACATGATTGTGCTTTCCTACAATTGGATATAAAATTATAGATTTTTAAAGAAATTCAATGCATAATTTGCTAGTTTCAACTTACGATAGGAAAATTTTATTCTTTGAAACATTAAGAAAATTCAATTCAAATTATACCTCTATGTGCTCAAATCATTGTTCTACCCTCTCTACATCTCCTACAAATGAAAATATCTCAACTATTGATTTAGAACCATCAAGGTGTGTTTGGTTAACTAGAATGACCATGAAATTTTTCCTCTACTATATATTGGGTTGACCCTTACTCTGCAATGAGCATAACTTATCTAAGAGACACTTTATTAACCACTATGTTATCTCATTTGTTGAGATAATCTTGCACCTTTGGTATCAAGCTTGAGGAATATTATCTTTTTGACAAGGAAAAAAATTATAAAATTACTCTATGTTCCATACCTATACATTAAATAACAACAAACTCCATAATGAAATAACTTGTTTGATTACCACTTGACTCATTTAAACTAGGATCTAGTTATTCCATACACTAGAATGCATTTTAATTTTAATTTTTTTCCCATATGCATATAATTACAAACTTATTTCTCATTATTCCATATCAAATTGCAAGATTAATTCACATTTATATCACTTGGAGCACAGTTTTGGAGAAGAGATTTTTGCACATTTATCAAGGAGGCAAATATTGGAGAAGGCAACTTTTCATTTTTATCAATCAAGGAAAATTTTGGAGGAGAACTTAACTAAGTTGGTAGAGGATTTTTTTTGAGTAATCTTTAACATGAAGAAGAAAATGGGACAACAAAGAAAAATAAAAAATGCGTCTCAATGAAAATTGTAAAAGGAAGAAGAACAAAAGAGGTGTGAACAAAACTTGGAAAATTATCATAGAAAGAAACAAGGTACATGCTTGTTTCTTCTCTCTCTCTCTCAAGTGTGTCTTTATGACTTTTATTAACACCTCAACTTTTTTTCCTTATAAATATATTTCCAATTATGAGAACCATGTTAGATTTAACTTGGAAACTTTAATACTAAAAAATAGTCATCTTGCATAGACATTACCTGAATTCCTTATCATCTATTTCCAATTGCTTTTTTTCCATGGAATTCTTAAGTTCAAAAATATTTGATTTTATTTGTTTCAACTCCACTTAAATACTAGAAATGTTATGAGACACAAGATTGGGCCTGGTATTTATGAAAATCATATAAAAAATTGGCTAGACTTAAAACAAATTGAGATGTATATGAAATTTTGTAATATATCCTCATATAAAGATTAGGAAAACAATGTTTGAAAGGCTAAAGCCATATTATGTGAAGATAAACAAGTTTTTTGAAACTTTTTGTTGTCGTTATCATATTGAATTTGATCTCTACTATCATGTGTTTTGAAAGATGAGAGAAGAAAGTTGTGGTTTTCAAAATGCACCTCCTAAATAGGCAAGTTTTTTCATAAAAGGCTATGTTATGTGATCATGAAAATGGACCTCAAATAAACTGCATAAAAGGAATTTTTGAAACATGTGGAAATTTGGCTAAATTTCCTTCAAGAAGTGAAGATACTGACCTAACAAAGACAGTAAATTGCAAGAGTTACTATTTTTAGAGAGTTTATTTGTTTTAATTTGATTAGATTGTTATTTGAATTCTCTAATGTAATGTTTCATTGATTGTGTGGTTTATTAATTATTCACATATTTTACTCACACAGGTACATGTATGTAAAGTTCAAACAAAATTTGGGAAAGAATCCACAAGGTTGAACTATGTAGAAGAGGAGATTCCTATTGGAAAATTTATGGAAGATTTTTGAAAATTGATACAACCATACATACAACATCCCTGTTTTGCTAAGTGGCAAGCACAACAATTCCAAACATTGAGAGATACTATCCCACTTGGAACAGTTCTATTAGTAGTTGACTTTGCAGAAAATTACTCCTTTGTAAATCAAAAGGAGATTCAATCAAAATATTATTTTTCAAAGAAGATCACTATTATGGTTCATGTGTGTTATCGACATTCACAATCAAAATTGGATGGTTTTGAGAGTACATATGGAGAACGATCCATTAAGAAAGAATATCACTTTTATATTAGTGATGATAAAGAGAATGTCATGCTTTTTGTACAACATTTCTTTACAATTGTTTTTGAGAATTTGAGAAGTAGGGATGTAAAATTTGAAAATAATTTTGTATGGTTAGATGGATATGCAGCACAATTCAAATCTTCACGGCCATTCTATGCACTTTTTAGATATCATAAAATTTACAAAATACCACATGTTTGGAGTTTTATTTTAGAGTGGGCATGGAAAGGGTAAGCATGATGGAGTAGGAGCTTGCATCAAGTGAGCTTTAAGAAATAATCAAATGAGTTATTCAAAAGATCGTATAGACAATGCACTTGATGTTGTTGAATGGTGTAAGAAACACTTCGCATCAAATGTGGTCAGTACATCTTTGAGAACAAACCGACACATTCCACATACAGTGTTTTGGGAGATATTGAGTATGTATAAATTACATTTTCAAAAGTTTGAATTTATTTACATTGTGTTATGAGTTATGATAGTCACCATGGATGGACATTACACACAAGGGATTACTCTTGTTTTTGCACTGAGTGCATTACAGGAAACTATGATCATGCATGCAACAACCAAGAACTTGGATATGTTGGTAAATGGGATATGGTGCCACTAGTTGCTTCAGAAACATATGATGAAAATGAGGAAGAAAGTGTAGACACTAAAAATATATCGATTGATTCTATATGCCTGATCCTGATCTTACTAACACCAGTTCGTCCTGAATCATCTCCCCTGCTTTTCATTTAATTAAATAATATTTATTTAATTAAATTCATCACATTTCATCTCTTAATTAAATAAATCATTTTTTATCTGATTAAGTCATCATCTCCTATTAATTAAATAAATCACTTTGTTTAATTATTCCTATAGTCCCTCTTTTAATTAAATAATTCATTTTATTTAACTAATCTCTAAAGTAATCTCATTTAAATTAAATAAATTAATCTTTATTTTATTTAAAGCTAACACCATCCTCTTTAATTAAATAAATCAAATCTTATTTAATTAAGTCTAAAATTATTATTCCTCTCATTTTGATTTATTTAAATCTAAAAATCTAAATCAAATGGTCAAATCAACTAATCTCCTTTAAATTAATCAAATCTTGATTAATCTTAGTCTTAGTCCATCAAATCCTCTAGCTTTTGCCACTTTCTCAATAAATCATTTCTTTTGAATTATTAAATCTTCAATTACTTTCAAAAAGGAATCAATGGTTATAATATTCCCCAAATTTAAAAAATCCATCCAAAAGGACTTGTCCCTTCCAACAAAGAATTTAAAATCCCTTACATGTCCTTTTCTTGAGCCATGTGCATTTGCTTCACCTTTCACCTCATCCTTCAAGCCATCTTTTGAATTTGAATCTCCCCTCTCTTTGCACATTCTCTAAAATGTGCTCAAGCTTCCTCCATTCACATCTTGACAAGTGGCACTTTCCCATTGGATGTTGAATGATCCCACATTTCTTCATTTCGGTCATGATCCCACTGGATAAAATGTTTCTCTCATTTGATCATCCACAACTTAGAGCAAAGTTACTCTCTTCACATTGAGAGCTAATTTTATCCATTTCGTATCAAGTGTTCATCATTTTCATGGTTTCATAGCAAGGTTATGCCAAAATTTCATCAAGGAGCTTCAATCATCCACAAATCTTCATCAAAGCTTGCATAGGAGTTGGGAAAGGGCCAATTTCCACATTAAATTGACACCAACTCCCCCATAAGATCAAGAGTTTGCATGTTTTTAATAGTATTTAGTCTATCTCCTTGCTTTTTATTGTGTTCTTGTTTTTATTTCTATTTTGAGCATTGCTAATGGATTTTATGGGGAACTTTGATCTTGGCTTGCATTTGAATCTTCTAATGTGTTTGTTTGTTGTGTTTTGTAGGTACTAGGATCTTGGTTCTATAGAAATATTTGAAGACATTCCTTTGATTTTAATTAATTATGACCATATTTCAAGATTGGTTAGAAAAGGTACATGTGTAAGTTTTCAATAGTTTAAATATTATATATATAGTTAATGATCTTTAAAGTCTAGAGACATTTCTAATTTTTTTAGAAATGTTTTGTGTAAATTTGGTGTATAGGAGATTTTTTTGCATTGATAGCAGAGTCTGGAAACATAGGAGTTAGCTATTATTTATTGTCTTGTAGAGAAGAGAGGAATAAACTAACACAACCTAAAACAAGTGATGCAATGTTATTTCCCATAGATGATTTGAATTTAAAATTATATATATATATTGTGTTCACATGTGCACATTACATTATAAACATTAAATTATATATATTGTACAAACCTTGAGCACAAAAATGTTGTACACATGTTCACATGTCTTACCTCAGGTTCATGTTTACTATGCAGATTTTGTTGTAGTGCAAGGGATATATCTAAAACAAGTCAAAGTTGTTCAACATGGGATTCATTTTGTTGACTATCAACCTGATAACAAGGTATATCAATATAGTCACTTAATAATTGCTACCACCCTACATCTTCATGCAGTTCCACATGCATGTGGCCGAAAAAAATGGAGACTAGACAGTGATGACCATCAAAAAAATTTACATGTTATTGAAGAGCGGGATAGATCAACATGTTTGAGTTA
>VDFB02193867.1:743169062-743420789 GCA_007258455.2 Sequoia sempervirens
TAGCTACCATATGAACTGTAGGTGGATCCTAATGCGCACTAGTGCTTGGCTGAGAGTGATGGGATCTTGGAACTGAACAACCTCTATGTCTCAAATGATCTTTAACATGCTCTATACCGATCCCATTGTTTGATGCAATGTAGGCATATGCCTCCAACAAGTCCTTAGCCAAACAATTCAGAGTCATGCGTGACATATCTCCTGTAAGTGCATCAAGCTGTGTAGGAGTAGGGATGTTGGCCACTGTAAAAGGATCCATGGTGGTCCATTGTGCTAAAAATGGTGTGGATCGGGAATGTCTGGATGTCAAATACTGACCTACATGATCATTAGATATCCTAGTGGTGGCAGCCGTAATGTCACCTACAGTGTCAATTGCTTCCTTTTGGGAAGCAACGACAACCTCATCTACTATGGGGGCTAGAGCTGGGGTGAGAGCAGGAGACCTGTCACCAACCAATACCCTAAACACTGGGGGTGGTCTATCTACTCGACGATAGGTGGGCCTATCAGTAATCCTACCACACCCCTAACCAGCATATGGTGGAATGTCCAGGTAGTTAACTTTGAGGCCCAAATGGACCTCAGCATACAACTGCTGAACAAAATACAATGGAATCTGGTCATTGTTTGGGTATAGACCATGTGTTGTGAGAAATCTTGGGTAGATCAATGAGGCCATAGCATGATCGACGCATCTAGTGACCTGGTATCCCCTAACCTTACGCACATTTTGATAAAATGGAAAACAAGTGGCTTTTATCATTTCTTTGGTGACATTATCTTGTATTTGTTTAAGGGGAACGTCACCATGTACTTCTTCCCACATGTGGGAAAGAATAGCACTCACTCTGTCTGGGGAATATGCACTAGTCCTCTCAAGTTCATCTTTTAGTTTTTCTAGACTATGCAATATTAACATGCATGATTCACTATATATCCCCGGGTTTGCACCATGTGCTAATGAATCTCTCAATTTTTTTATCTCATTACTAGTATTTGCAAACAAAGAATCTGGCACAGGTGGAACATGATCTGCATTTTCCATGTTATATATATATACAGTACACCTAAAAAAGCAATGAGACTTTAGTAAATAATATATCTAGATAAAGAGAATACAAATCTAAAATAGAACTTGTAATAATTCATCTACTCATCAATAATATTTTCATACTATTAACAATTTAAAAAGAATTGGAAGACAACTATAATCTATAACATAGCATCCTTAAATGGTTCAAATTTTAAATGAAATGATGAAAGAAAGAACAAGAATACAAAGATTAAAGTATAAAATCATTTGAAAATAATTGGGGATAAAAATATTTAATCTAATAGTTGTTAACATAAATGAACTTCAATTATATAGCCAAGAACATCAAAAAAATTATAGATTGGAAAGCAAAATAAATATCTCATATTAAGAATCAAATCTAATAAAGTTTGACTTCATTGCATATTTGTTATAAATATCTCACATGAACCAATGAAACTCAATGTGTCTCCAAATTACATAAGAGAGAACCTAAATGTGAAGAAGAAAAAGAAATTCAAAATCCATCTTTTTGTAATGAGTTTGTTAAAATTTAAAAACATTCAAGAACCCCAAAATGGTTTGAAATTGATGAGCATAATAGAAATTCTTGAAGGCAAGAGGTCATCACAAACCATTCAGCTGTGAGCTTAAAATTTCAATGAATGGTTTTCCAATAAAATGTATTAACCAAAATATTCCAAATTTTTATACAATTACTAAAGATGTACAAAATGAGACCTTTACTAAATAAATTTCAAAGATTCATGTAAACAAAAAGTTTGATCAAAATAATATTGTTGTTAAAGTTTTTTTTAATGCATTAAATTCTATTGTAAATAATAGTAAGGAAAAAAATAAAAGAGTTGCTCATAGACTAATAACATCATTAGTAACAAATTAAATAATTAAAAAGGCTCAATTATTAAGGTAAACTTGTCTTGAATTAAGCCTAAATCATAAAACATTATCAATTTAAGTACTATCAATAAGATCATGATTAGAAAGTCCTATTGAAAATCATACTTGGGCTTTTAGCAGTAGGCTTCCGTGAGTCGATAAGAAGCTAATTAATAGCACATACTAGGATGAAATTCAACAATTTTGACACTCTAACTCTAGATTTACATATGAGGTTGGAAACAACATTTTTTATACTCTACCTAGGCCATGATTTTGTTATGAGTACGAAGAGTTTATGATAGAAATACATCCATTATTGTTGAGTTAAAAGTAGGTTAAATATTATTTTTCTTAAAAAATCACTTTTATATAAATGTAGGTGTTTTGGAAAATGAAGCTATAGTATGAATAAGTGATTGACATTGATGGCTATAAATTTCAAGGTGGGGACATTCAATATAATTCATAAGGTGTTATAATATTAAATGCTTTCATTGTTTAGTTAGTTTTAATCAATGTTGTATGATTTATTGAACATTTTTTTAATATTTAAATGTAGGCATTTTGGGGAGTAGCAGTGATAGATCTAGCTCATTGAGAAAGGATATAGGTAGAGAGGAGGAGTGACCTTGACAAGGATTGAGACATGGATCACCTCAGGGTGGTGGATATGAGTGGAACATATCCATAGAGAAGGATAGGCGAAGAGGATAGATATAGAAAAATGTGATCAACATAGATTAAATAACAAATAAAGCATAAATCAAATACTTTAATAGTATAAAATATAAAATGTAACCGAGCATTTGTGGGTTTGCATCCCACCAAGCATGTCAATTTGTAAGCATTGAATTTAAATAAATGAGACATTGAGGAAAATAAATGTAGACTTCAAATTGAATTAAAAAATCACCTCTAATAGAGTGAAAAGATGAATTACACAAAAAATGAACTAAAATTATAATGAAATACATATTGACAAATGGATATATCTTGCAAATGATAAAACATTTATTGCCCAACTAGATAAAATATACTTGCTCAAAATTGAGACGATGAAATGATGGATTTGATCTCAATTTATAGATTTTTTATATGATGGATAAATTGCTAGGATTTGATCATGTATCATGAGTTTAAAACCCAATTAAAATGTGGCTACTATTATTACCTAATTAACTAATTTATTTATTTAATGAAATTTCTTAATTATTTTGATCAATGAATTGATTGAATTATTTTCAATTTTTATCTAATTTGATTAAATATGTTAAATAATTTGATTGATATATAAACTAATTTATCATAATTTTCATTGAATTATCTAGGAATAATAGATTTACTTGGATTTATTTTAATTTATTTCAATATTTGTGAGAGAATGATTCATTTAAATATTTGGTTAATTTATTCTACTCGAGTAACAATGGAGGCCGATTTGATCAATAGGAAAGCATTCATCCCATCCCAAAAAGGGAGTACATTTAGAGTTTGAGACTTTTTTTTTAAAATGTTGAAGAAAATTTTCAAGATTGATTGTTGGCATGTAGAGTTAGTAATTTGGGTGACCGTAGGTGACCAAATTCTATATGAAACTCTCTAGTTAATGTCTCTCTCTTAGGTAGTGTCTTTATTTTTGTTTAATGTTATGGATCTTCAAAATTATGGTTTAGTTGCTTAGTTTGTAGTGGATTATGTTTTATAAGTTCTTTTTGGACCATTCCCTAAACAATGCCATTCAGGATGATAACTTACATAATGAAAAATATTTTGTTGGGTATTTGTTTAGACACAAAGTTTTAAAGGAAAATTCTAGTTTCCTTTGAGTTTGAATTTCTTTGAAATGAACCTTGCAAGAATGGGATGAATCTTTAGTGGATAATACAATCAATGGACATAAAATAGAATTGAGCACTCTATTGTATGGAGAAACAATGGAGCCACATAAGGAAATGTTGTTTCTCCTCACTCATGTCCCTCACCCTCTGCTAGTTTTTGCTATATATATGTAATATATGGGCACTCAAAAAATATGTAATATATGTCTTCTTTTTAGGTTTTTTTTCCATTTATGGTAGGTTTTCTTAATCAATTTTTTCTATATATGATTGCTACAATCCTATTTGATGGGTCTCTTGGTTTTGTCCCTACACCTTCATGATTTGTGGGTTGACATGCCCTTCTCTATTTTGCACTTTCTGTGGAAATTTTTACAATAAATATTTTAATTAGTTTAGGCCTTGATTGTTTTAGGTCTGAAAAGAAAAATTAATTTGATTTTGATAAAGTGTAGGAATTAAGGTATCATGAATTTTGTTAATAAGTGGATGTTAGGTGTTCGGGTGGGGACCATGGTATGGATATGAGTGTATGTGAGATTTAGTGTCTACAAAATCCAAAGGTAAATCAAAATATTATAAACATCAAACTTTTTTTGGAAGGATAATATAAAACCAAATCTAAACACAATATAAACATTGTAATCACAACCATACGTACTATATATATGAGATTGCATACAACCATGTGTAAAATTTACAACCATGTAAAATTTATTCATATGTTGTTTATTAAGAAAAAATGTCATAAATTATATTTCTAGAAATAAAAAGGACTACAAATATGGAGGGAAAAAATTAAATAATCTCAACATAGCAAGGATTTTACAAAGTGATAGATAATTTTCTCAAAAGAAAAAGGATGTGTTGTACACAAGACAACAAACCACTTTTTCATGTTTTTTGATGTCTAAATTGAGATGCACGATTATTTTAAAATGTTCACATGCATCTTAAAGTGGAAAAAAATGTAATGATAAAATTTGCATATCCATATTATTCCTATTGTATTTTTTGCCTCATTTTGAATATATATATATATATATATATGCAATATTGTGCAATGTGGTAATAATTCCCCTAGAGTTTATGACCTATGCTATAGACATAAATCAAACACTTGAACTCCATTTTCTCCTTACACACATCTTATCAAAGCATTTCTTTGACACATATCCACACATCCACTTTTCTTAATGAATCTTAAGTGTATGTCTAATGGTGGCATGTGGAAAGATAAATATGGTTATTGAAAACTTTACCATTACCTTGACAACTAATTATGGCTATATGATTATTTTATTGTAATGAACCTAAGTTCATTCGATAGATATTAATGAAGTTGAATTAGGAAGCATGGATTGTATTTTACTATACACATTTTACGTTTAAAAATATGGGTCTAATTTTTGCGATATTGAAAGTTAAATTTCTTCAATAGTATATCCAAGGTATAGGGATATATTAGTGGTAAGAGTAGTGTAGGATAAAAAGGAGAATGTATAAAGAGGGGAAGGTCTAGAAAGGTAATGACATGGTAATGGAAGGAGAAGTTACACTATAAGGTTAGATGGAGAAAGCATAATGATTTTATAGGTATCATCATGCTACTAGAAATTACTCCATATGAATCACATGTTGATGATACTACTATAAGGGTATGCACATGAATATTTTATTGTAAATGATATTATTATCAAATAATATAATTGGTTCATGTTTTTGGTTGTGGGATTTTTCTTCAAAGAGGATTTTCCCATGTACATAATTATGTTATAAATTTATAATTTATACATTTTTCTTGTAACTAAAATTAAATCTATTTTGCATATTTATCTCTTGATAGGTTAATATGGACATTTTTAATGTTACAAATGATACAATTTGTGGTTCTATTTGAACTTCATAACTTTATATTGTTTGTTTCCATATGCTATTAAGTTCTTATATATGTTTCACTTGGTCTTTCCATTTAGGAGCAGGTATCCATAGCTTTGATTGTTGAAATGGGAAGGCATATTTTTAGGCTTTTAGCCATAGCAGCAAGGAGGTGAATTTTTTGATAAAATGCTTTGGTAAACATGTATGAAAAATGTGGTAGCATAGACAAGGTAGCGAATTGTTTGAAAAAATGCCTCAAAGAAATGTGGTCTCATGGTGATGGAATGCCATGACAATCCATAGCTTGTTTGAAAGCACTTGTTTTAGGCTTTTAGCCATAGCAGCAAGGAAATGAACTTTGATATAATGCTTTGATAGACATGTATGAAAAATGTGTTAGCATAGACAAGGTAGTGAACTCTTTGAAAATGCCTCAAAGAAATGAGGTCTCATGGTGATGGAATGCCATGACAATCAAAAGCATTTGATTATCATGGCATTCCATCACCATGAGACCTCATTTCTTTGAGGCATTTTTTCAAAGAGTTCACTACCTTGTCTATGATAATGTTTACTATTATGCTTTTGATAGATTTTTTCGAAGCATCCATAGCTTGTTTGAAAGAACTTGTTTTATGTTTTTAGCCATAACATCAAGGCAGTGAACTATTTGACAAAATACTTGTTTTAGGTTTTTAGCTATAGCATCAAGGCAATGAACTATTTGACAAAATACTTGTTTTAGGTTTTTAGCCATAGCATCAAGGCAATGAACTATTTGACAAAATACTTGTTTTAGGTTTTTAGCCATAGCATCAAGGTAGTGAACTATTTGAAAAAATGCTTTGGTAGACATGTATAAAAAATCCAATTTGAATTCAACAAATTTAAAAAAAATTGCATCTAGGGTTTTGAAATTTAACATATCAATGCATTTTAAACTCTAAAAAATTTGAATTTCAATTACCTGGTGCTTGTTATGGAAGTTTAGGCTGACGAAGTTTGGAGAGACCAAGTTGAAGTTGTGTTTGCCAGAAAGAAGAAATCAACTCGCCGTCATGGTTTCGTTTCACCGCACGTAGGGAAAGCAATGGAAATTGTAGAAAGTGATAGTTGAAATGAAATGAGAGCTTTTGGTTTTTTTGTCATACGCAAAGGGGTTCGGTCGAACCCAGGTTCAACCGAACCCAATTAAATAATGTTTTTTCCCATTTAGGGTTTAGGGTTCAGGCGAACCATGGTTTTGACCGAACCATATGGTTCAGTCGAACCATTAGAGAGGTTTGGTCGAACCCCTTGAGTTTGAGGAAAAGGAAAAAACTAAAATTTCCTTCCTCATATAAATTGTTAGCACGCCACCTCTCACTGTCTCAAGTCTCTCCCATCCTGTGTTCTAGACAACCCCCTCCCATCATCTGTTCTTCTAACCTACCCTGCATCCTCCATCCTTCCGTGTAGCCAAGTGCCCCCTCTATCTCAACTCGTGGATTTGGTCAAAATATCAACAACCTCCAAATCGTGCATGACTGGGAAAGAAAGTTGGTCGTTAACCTTTCTAACACCCGGTTATGTCCCCTCACTCTCAATTTTTTAAAAAGAGGCTTAGGCTTTGCCATTTCTCCTCACTATATTCCCTTCACTGATTTTCTCATTGAAATTGAAAAGGCTGTCCAATCCCTCCCTCAAGGGGTTTCCGAAGAGATTCGTCAAGATTGCGCTGTGGCCCTTCATCACGCCAAACCCCCCTTGGAAGCATAATATTCCTAGATCTGAGTTGCTTTCCTTTCAAAGTTTAATGAGAAATTCTGCCTTGTCATTTGTAGGGCAGACAAAGGCAATGCTACTGTGATATTTAACAAGCAGGATTACCTATCGAAGATGCACACCCTTTTATCGGATTCCAATAGTTACCAAATCCTTGATTCCAATCCCACCTCCAAATTAATGAAAAAGGTCAAATTTTCCATTGCAGGATCATCCTTTGATGATACTACCAAAAATTGGTTGTACCCCTCCAAAGAGGTTACCCCTCGTATCTATGGGGTTCCCAAAATCCATAAATTTGGTGTCCCTTTGCGACCCATAGTTGATACGATCAATTATCCTACCTACAGATTGGCATCCCATCTTGTTAAACTCATTTCCCCCCTTGTTGGAAAATTAATCTCCTTCATTAAGAACTCCTCCCATTTTGTGGACTTCATCAAAGACAAGAAACTAGATGAAAATGACATTCTTTTCAGCTTTGATGTCATCTCCCTCTTCACGAAAGTTCCCTTACATGACTCAATTGAGCTTATTAAGCAAAAGGCTAGCTGTGAAATAGCTCCCTTAGTTGAGTTATGTCTTCGATCCACTATTTTCACCTTCCAAGGTGTAATTTATGAACAAGTGGATGGTTTGGCTATGGGTTATCCTCTTTCTCCCATTGTGGCCAACCTTTATATGGAACACTTTGAATATGTCGCCCTCCATTCATTCACCCTCAAACCCAAGTGGTGGAAATGGTATGTCGATGGCACCAATATATGTTGGTCTAATGGTTAAGAGAAGCTAGAAGAATTCCATTCGCACTTGAACAAAATTTCTCCTTGTATCTCTTTCACCAAGGAAATTGAATCTGACAATCAACTTCCTTTCTTGGACATTCTTCTCATCAAAAAATTTGATGGTTCTTTAGCTCACTCCATCTTTCATAAATCAACCCATACTGACCTTTATCTTCACTCTTCCTCCCACCATCACCTGAGCCAAAAAGCGGGTGTCCTCAGAACCGTAGCCTATAGAGCTTTTGCAATCTGTGATACTGAGCATATTGATCAAGAATTAGCTCACCTCACCCAAGTCTTCTCATTAAATGGTTACAAAAAGGAGCACATCAATAAATCTTTCAAACTAGCAAAAGCTAGACTCACCCTCAAGCCTAGTACCTCTTTCTCTCCTTCCCTCCCTCTGGCTACCCTCCCCTATGTAGAGGGTATCTCCAACAAAATTGCCAAGATCCTCCTTAAAAAGGGCATCCATTGCACTTTCAAACCCTTCTTCACAGTAAAAAGTCACATCCCCTCTCCCAAAGACCCCCAAGATCAAATCCTCAAAAGTGTTATGTTCTTGTGGCGTACCTTATATAGGGGAAATAGGTCGTTCCATCAACACAAGAATCAAGGAGCATTGTGCTGACATAAGACATGACTGAATCTCAAAATTTTCTCTCGCTAAACACTCCTCTAAGACAAAATATCAACTTTCCTTAGAAAACACCTCTATTTTGTTCAAAGAAGACAATTTCTTTAAGAGGAAACTTAAAGAGGCCATTGAAATCCATAATCATCCCTAGAACCTTAATCGTGATGGGGGTTGGTCTTTAAGTTTCCCATGGAAACCACTCCTAAATAACCTCTAGGTTCTCTCTGCCTTCCTCCCTCTTCCCCCTTGGTTTCTTCTTCAATTTCCCTAAGCTCCTGTTCTCCTTTCTTGTCCCTTTCGTTTTCTCTGTCCTCTCCCTTTTTTTTCCCCTTTTCTCCCTCTGCCTTTCTCTTCAATTGCATGCTTTCATTTCCTATTCTTTATTCTCATATTCAATCCTTTTGTCTCTAGGTGTTCTTTTATTTTTCATTTTTATTGCTTTGGTTTCCCCGGCTCTTCTTCAAGTGTGTTCTTTCCTTTTCTTGACTCTTTATTATCGTCTTTGACTTATTTTAATTTAAATTATAATTTAATTCTAATTTTAATCTTTATTTGATCTTACAGTTGGTCTTCTTTTTAATTGTTTGGTTGTTTTACTCCTTTAGTTTTGTTACCTTCCCTTCACTCATAATTTCCTTGGTGATTTTTGGTTTCTCTTTCCTCTACCCTCATTTTAATTCTTTGTTTCCTTGTTTCACTTTTCATTCTTTTCCCTCTTGTTTCTTATCATTTTTGGTTAATTTTTGTTTTAGTTCCTTGCTTTTACTTAATTATTTGATCTCTTCTCTTTGGGTTGATTATTTTTTATGCTTCCTTGGTTATTTTTTGGTTTAAGATCTTATTTCACCTTTTATGTTATGCTTAGTATTTTTTTCTTGTGCTTCTATGTCTTTATTTTGTGTTTCAATGTATTTGTTCTTTATCATTTGGTTCCTTTCATTAGTTTTCTTTGAGTTTCCTTGTGATGTTTTTTCTTGTACTTCTATGTTTTTTATTTAATGTTTCTTTGTATTTGTTCTTTATTATTTGGTTCTTTGCTTTAAGTTTTCTCTTCTTTTTCTTATTTGTCTTTTTTACATATTTGTTCATTGTGGTTTCTCTTTTTATTTGCTTTTTCTTATTTTCTTTTTCCTTATTTAGTTTATCCTATTTGTTTCCTTATTTTAACTTGTCCTCATTCTTTTTTTTTTCTTTTTATTAGTGATTTTTAATTTATTTAGGTTGATTCCCCACTCTTTCTTGGGTCTTTATTTTATGTTTATTTTATAGTATTCTTGGCAGTTATCTCTTTCATTTTCATTTTCCCGTGTTTGCAAGGGTTTTTCATCTTTGACTTTTCCTCTCCTCTCTTCTCCTTTTTGTCTGATCTTTTCTCCCCCATTTTTGGGGTTATGTGCCTCCCCTCTTCCCAATCCCTCTCCTATTTCTACCCAAGTCTTCTATCTTATTTTCACTTATCTCTCTTTCTGCTTATCATCCTAATGATGGATCATGGAGTTTGATATGAAATGTTGATGTAAAAAAATTGCACATAGTTATTCCAAAAATCTTGTTCACATCTATCATGGACTGTGGAAACAAAATGTTATTAACATTTAAAGTTGTAATATATTGATCATATCTTAATATGTTAAGTTGTAATATGCTTACCTATATATGTGTACTTAAATGGTGTTGGTAATAGAATAAAAGAATAATATGTGTTATGATTACTTGGTTGTGTAAAGAAATATATAGGGAAGGGGTATATTATATTTGATCATTTCCTATTTTATGGAGAGAAGTGGTTAAATTAGTTGTATTGTCATAAAAATTATTGAGTCTTTAATGAGTCAAGTCAAATTAGGATTGATGGGAAAAAAAATAAAATGTAATTAATCATAGAATTATAATTTGATAAGTTATCATTAAAAGATTATTTAATCGTGTATAAACTAAGTGCATTGATTTATTCAAATACAAGGGAATATGGGTATATCTTTAAAATAGAATATTTATATGTCCTTGAAAATAGTTGATTTTATTAGATAAGTTAATCCATTTCAATTTGCATAGTAGATAAAATTAATAAGCTTATTTTTTTGGACAAATAATGCTTTGTGATATGCTTTGTTAGTTGTGTAAATATGGGTGATCCCATAATAGTGGTTTACAATTTTTGGCCAAACTAGACACTGAAATTATTATTATTAACTAAATCTTCACATTCGGGCACCTATAGTGGCTAAACTGTGAGGAATTTGAAGATGGTGCAAACTAGACTCTCGTCAAATTTTTTCTGTAGATTCTAAAAATATTTTTTTCAAAATTTTTGGAATCAAATTGCACTTCTTTTTCCATCTCCCACGAAAATAGGTTTTTTTTCAAAAAACAACATTTTTAAAAAGTGACCACCGTATAACACAACATTTTTCCATGAATGATAAAATTCTAATTCTTTCAAATTTAGATTTGTAACTCTAATATCTAGTGCTTCCACTTGGTTAGATAGTTTTTATTGAATATTTTTTCTTAATCAAGTTTCAAAGTCAAATGAATTACAATTCACACAATGCGACCGTATAACATAACTTTTTTGTATATGTCAAAATTTAATTTTTTTTTTGTTGGATCAAGGACTTCAATATCTGGTGCACTCATAATTTTCAATTTTTTTTGATAATCTTCTATTTTTCCACATGTGAAGAACAAAGAAATTCATTTTGATGAAAAACCTATGTTTAATAAAACTTTAAAAAACAAATACATAAAAAACCAAAAATATTAAAATTATATTCATTGGATAGCTTGTTCTAAGGAATACCATAATCATTTGAAATAAATTTTAGATGAATTCATTTGATCCCCCAAAATCTAAATCAAAAGTGATTTTTTATCAGCATTTTGATAGGTGTAAAGGAGAGCATTTATAGGTATGGTTTAAAACTAGCGAGGTTCTATCCAAGGGGGTTTGATCTAAGGTGATTTTGATCAAACCCTCTTCAATTGGAATCCTTAAAATGAAAATTTTTAAGGCTTAAATCATTATATTTTCTAAAAATATGTGATTTCAGGTAAAATTCATTCCTCTCAGGAATTGTAAACCACTATTATGACAACACCCATATAATTAGGTTACTAGATTACAATTAATAATTGATTCATTTTTCTAATTGAAAAGTTGAACAAATGTCTATAAAATTAAGTGGTTTGTTGAACTCATATAAATCAAATGGGTATCTTGACTTGAATCCTATAAAAGATACTCTATTTGGAATTATATTGGTCTCAGGAGTTTGCTTAATTGTGTTAGGTGATGGAAATTAAATTGTGATTTTAAATTGAGTTTTGGATCATTATCGTTGTCGTGAATTTGGTTTAGGTTGTAAGTTCAATGATTTGTAAGTCCCCTTTATGGATAGTTATATACAAAATTTGTGCTTGTTATCATGATTGATTCCATAATTGGTGTGGATTAATTTTTGTATTGAGACTGTGTATCAGATGATTGTTTGCTGTTGTGGTTTTTTTTTTGTGTAAGTTGTTTATTAGTTGGATTATATGTTTCAATGAGTTATCTATGGTTGGGTATGTTAAGAGGAGAAAATAGAGGTCTTCCTTAGATTCCCAGTTGATTTCGTATTGAAATTGATAATGTTAGCTTTGGATGAGTCTGAATATTTCATTGGGATGTTGCCACTCATTATTTCATACTTGTTGACTCGTTAATTGTGGGATGAAAATATCTCTTTGAGATCTTGTTATTGTTGACATTTCTATGATGGGGAACCCCTGTGTTAGCATTTCGAGAGTCTTCCAAAGGATAGAGGGGATATGATTTTTACTTGCCAAGGGTTGGTATGGGGGCCAGAGACCTAGGAGGATCCACCTTGGATAACCTATATCAAGACTGAAGTATTTATTTGATTTTTATGTCATTTCTCCTATAAGTGGGTGGTTTTATGATTTTGTTATTTCATGATGGTTGAAATTTACACTTAGATTGTGTTTCTATGGGTTTGAGCCTTGCATGGTGGAAATGGTTTTTAATGGAGATCTTGTGTGAGTTGTTGATTGCCTCATTTTATGTGCATATTTATATGGTTTTGCTAGTTTGTGCAAGTTGGCTTGCCCCATTTGTGTTTATGGGATTTTATTGTTAGTTGGGGGAGTGGCTCTCAATGGGGGTCGACACCCAAAGTGGTTGGTCTACGATAACCCATTGTGAGTTTAATCAAGTGATAAATTAATTAATTAATTAGGGGGTTGGGTAGTATCACACAATAATTCAAATAATGTAGCCTCACTCATGGCCCCAAGTGCTCATTTAGGCTTGGGATGAGTGAGAATTCCTGGAATGGAAAGATCATCTACCTCACCTCTGCATAGTAATTTTACAAGGTATGTTGATCCTGTATAGCATGCATGGGGGTCTAACGGTTAGTAGAGGTTACCAGGATTACCTTGGATGGGGGCTAACAGCCTAGGAAGGTTACATAGGGTAACCCATGGCAACCTATGTGATGACACTCCACCCTTTAACAACCTTTTATTCTTGTTGTTCCCCTCTTGTTGTTTATGTACCTCTAGAAGTAGATGTTTCTTGAGTGGATGCTTTCTTTTGTTGAATGTTTTATGTGTTAGATGTTCTCTTGTGTTATCGTTGCTCATGTCATGGGGTATTGTAATCCTTGGTTCACTTGATGGTTTTTGTTGAGGTCCTCCTCGTCATCTCCTAGCATAGGGGGTGGGCCTTCAGGTCCACGTCATCAGGTGGAATGTGCTATGCACCCCATTGGTTCCCCAGCTGATGATTGAGTTGTGGAGAGTTGTACCAGCTGCTATGACTCCAAAACTATACCAGTGTTGGATCTAATTTTGATTCTTTATACTCATATCCTTTGTATTAGTCCATGATATTGTACTTTCCCCATTCATGATGGAAAGCAGTATTGAATTGATGTAATCCTTGAGTGATGTATCTTCATGTTATAAATAAAATGTCCATGTTCATGTTATTATCTTCTAGTTGTTGGTGGATGCTTATCTTTCATGTAATGTAATAGATGATGATTCGTAATGTAATGCAGTCAGTTAACCCCAAGGGACTTTGTCATATGTTGTACATGTATAGTTTGATTTCAAGTGTTGCATTTTAATAATATGTTGAATGTTTGTTATTTTAAAAAGAAAATTGTGCCATAAATGTGTGATGTATTAGTTTCCTTTGGGGTTGCATGGTAGGGCATTATAGTTTACTTGGTCATGGTTTGCATAGGTATTTCTTAGGGTGTTGTAGCCATTCCATGTCCCTTGAAGGTGATGTAGGATGGAAGATAACCTATGTCCCAATAATTTATCCACCATATCAATCAATTTTTTTATCACCATGTTCCTTTGTTTGCTTCCCAAATTATTTAATTTGTCTTAGATCCTCCCTCAATTACGGAAGTATGTGTCTATGGTGGATGGGGTTGATTGAGGGATCACCAGTGTGACACTAATGCTTTAAGGAGGGAGTAACAAGGCTAGAAATTTTTTATATTCCTTCAAAAAGTTTTGAATTCTCTTGTTGTTCCTTGTAAAAAAATTCTTACAGCTTTTGTACTATAGCTTCACTAAAAAGTATAATATTTTAAACTAAAAATTTTGCATATGGAGCACTGGTACATCTACAAGTCTTCTAACAATTAAATTTCCATTGAGCTCATTTACATACTTTACTACTTGAGACATGTTAGTCTCAAGATGTACATACCATATGGATAGGGATTCATATTCATCATTGAACCCCAAGCTAAAATATAGGTCATCAACCTATTCTTTATATTGTAGTATGGGTTCATTTGTGTCTTTCCTTTTGATAGTATCCAATACAACTACAGAGGTAATATCCCATCCTTCTAGAAGTAGAAACCAACTTTTTCTTACCATATCTTTTCCCTCCTTAGACATGATCTAACTCACATCAAAATTAACCTCCTCTAGAACCTTTTTCTCCATCTCTTCCCATTCATCCATGGAGATCATTTTTTTTTCTCTTTCATAATTAGAGAATACTAATTTTCTTTATTTTTTATCCAAAAATCATTAAACTATTTGGACTTAACAAACTTTTCATTTGACATGAAAGGAGTGCATGCTAATTCCATAACATCATAGATAGTCTCTCCCCCAATCTCAAGATTTACTATCATTCTTTCATGAGGGTTGGCCTCAACCATGACCCTCTAAGCTGAATGCATTGATTTTTTTAATCTCTTCAATGTTTGGTACATCAACCTCATCATCAATATATTAAACCAATGGTTGAGGGCATATTTGGTGCAAAGGTTATATATGTTGGGGAGGTTGTTTAACAATGATTTTTGTTATAGGCCTAGGTCTATCCACTACAAATTTAGGAGCTTTTGCTATAAGATTAGTGACAATATCAATTATAACTAAAATCCCAAGAACTAGGTCCTCAATTTCTGATTATGATCCTTTATATAATGTATCAAAGTCCTTTATTTATTTTTCTATTTGGATTCTCACCCAAGAATATCTTCTCTTCTATATTTCTAGTCTAGAGGAGAAATTTCTGATCAATTCCCCAATCTTGTCAAACTAGTTAGTATAGCTAGCTAATTTAACCTTAATTTCAGTTTGGTTAATATAGTGTTCAGGATATCAATTTCTTTTTACATCCACCTTCATACTATATGGTTGTAATTTGGATTATATCAACTCCAAACCCTCTTTAGAAGTAATCATGAAAATAGAATACATAATACTAGATGGTAATAAAGACCCTTTCTTCATGTATCTCAAATGTGTTTTATCTGCCTCATTTACCACCACATGATCTCCAAGAAGTAAATTATGTCTAGCACCATTCTTAGAAGTATATGGGATAGTATAGGTTCACCATAAATCTTCATCATTGTATAATGGGCATGGAATAATGAATCACCTTGGTTATGATCAATTTCTAACCTATGAGTTAGGTCCAACTGACTCAAGAACCTTCTAGTTTTTTTAGAGAGTCTCCAATCAACAAGAAATCCTAAATTCCTTATCAAATCTCTAGAAAAGAAAATTCAAAGGTCACATAATTGGACTTGTCAAATGTATGTCCCATATATAATTTCATTCTTGGACTAGCAAGATAAATCCATTTTCATGTTGGGACCTTATTTTTATTTGAGAGGCCCAAATCCTCTTTCCACTATACACAATGGCATGGAACAATAGAAAATACCATTTGAAATGTACAACTATCCCATCCCATTTTATTTCTATCAATACTTTATGAATTCCATTAGATATAAATGTTCCAAAATCATAACTTTTGTTAAGATCTATGTGTTTTACATCTACATCCATTAGCAATAAGTGAGTTGATATCTAAATTTTTGCATCCATACCCAAAACTTGACACAATGCATAATCGTTTTTGATGAAGCAATCTTCAAATGTGTCATAATTAAAGGGCTCTACTTTATCCCTTGTGAATCTAGCCAATTGTCTATCTAGGCATTTTCTTCTATTGTGGGGGAGTGATTTAATTTTGTAGCTCTCCCTATCTTTGGAATACTCTCTTTAGAGGGAGTTGAGTTCAATTAGACATGTGCATTTTTTGTCAAAAGGAAGACCTCACAAATATATCCCCTACCCAAACTTACTAATTTCATTCCTTTTTCTTGAATTTTTCTTTTCCTATTAGGGTCATACCTTCTTGCAATTTCTTTGATTAGGTCAACATTAACGAAAATATTTGGGAAAAATAGTCCTCTCAAATCCAAAGTCCATATGTTTGGTAATGGCCTTGGTGACTAACATTTCTTGAAACCATATTTGAACAAAACATGGGCTTGATGCATGTGTCTAACATAGAAAGTGGTGGGTACAAAAACTTAAAGGCATGGGAAAGGTACCTAAATGACTAAATAAAGCACAAGAATTTTAACAAGAGAATAAGTCACTACGACAAATAGGTCAATTAATGCATGGACATAAAGGCTTTGTAAAGGAACTTAAATGACCAAAAAGTAGCTAAAAATTTCATTTTAAAATTTAAACATAAAGTTATGGACCTAGGGCATATGCAATAAGGTTTAAAGCCGTAGGTTTTAAAACCTAAGAATTTCATGGAAAAAACCCTAGGAAATTGGAAAGTCCTAAAAATATATTGATTCAAAGTGTGCAATATTTTTCTTGTCATATTTAGAGTTATATTTAAGGACTAAACCTAGTTCATTGAACATCTAGAAAGTAGTGCATTAAAAGAAATCCTCTAGTACACATCAAGGATCATAAAATGATATTGCATGTGACATTGGAAATACCTCGACATTCTAGGATATATTGCATGAATATTTACTATCTTTTGATCTTTTTACAAAGTCATTGAATAAAAAAAGGGAGAACTATTCCTAATCTGTCATACTACTCTATCCACACTACTATTTTATGAAGGTCAAGAAAACATGTTACAAACCTTAAAACTAAAAATTATATACCAACAACTAAAGTTAAGATCCATGCAAAAGGGCTAGATCCAAAATTGTTTGTGATCAATTTCAGAATTATTCAATGCAATTTTATAGCCATGAAAGTGACCTAAACAATCATAAATAAAATTTAATTACTCATTGTTGGCCTCCTACAATGAATTAACAACTAAGACCTTAAAGATGTGATTCAAATATTGGACATCTGATCTGAATAGATATCTTAGTCATCATGAAGATTCATTTAATTGTCAACCCAGGGACGTAGACTTGAAATGGGTCAACATAGTATGTGCACTAGAAATCCATAGTAGCCATATTCATCCTACAGCTAAGAAAGACATAATGTTGAATGTAGATTTATTAGAAAGAAGTAATATAAGTATTGAACATCAATCGACAACTATACTAAGCTAAAGTGCATGATAGGAATGAAAATCTAAGCAAACAAATAGGAAACTATAACTTTGTCTAGTTTGGCTGTAGGAATAGTCACAAAATGGAATTCTAGTGGCTATAGGAACAGACAGTTGCTAGATTTGAAACTATTTACTAAATAGAAAAGTAATATCTAAGCTAAAGGGTGGAATTCTCACCAAGTGGCCCCCCTTGGATGAGTATCCCTTAAGATGAACTCAGATGAAATGAAATTATAAATTCATTTTATTCATTGGAAAGCATGAGTACAATAGAGATGCATAATTATATTACTAAAAAACTAAGACTGTGAGTACAACATCAGATGAATCAACCTTCTGAGAAGGAGCATCCGAGTCTTATTTATACAAGGAAAAACTACTAACTAACTACCTAGCAAGGAAGTCAACTCCAATAGATTAGGAGGATGCCAATTTATGGAAAGCATAAAAAGTGGAAAGGAGGTTATGTATGCATGGAATTTGGTCAAGCCAATTTGCCTTAACACAAATCTATCATAACAATAGATCCTATATTCGCTCAACAAAATAGTAATACCATTTACAAGGTGGTTACAATCTTTGATTTTAACTAGGAATTTCTCTCCATCGAGAGTCTTCCCTCCATTGACCTTTGAATGATCACCTTTTTGAATTTCATGGCGAATGACCAGTTGGCATAATCTTCCTCAATTTTGTAGGCTCTAATTATATATGCATGACAACATTAGCACACACGACAATTCCATATCTACAACTATCTTAAAGTAACATTCATTAATCCACATGTAAATTAACATAGATAGTTTGCATAGCATGTTAATGTCATTAAAAGTTACACATATAAGCTTACACCCAATTTCTATGGTTTTGAGGAAATAACATGAAAATGTCAACACCCAAGTATCAAAGTCTATGACAACAATAGAAAATGGATAATAAAATCTATCAAAATTGAGCCATAAATTGGACTCATCACTTCCCCCAACCTAAGGTTTTACTAGTCCTCTAGTAGAGGAAGGGTTATTCTTTTGCTTAGTCAGTACCCTGAAATCTGCAACTGTCAGCTACCTCACATTAGTTCTTGTAGTGTGTGAATTGGGGTCCTAATAGAACCCTTGCTTGTTGTCCAACATGTTCCATCTTTACCTTTATGTAGCTATATCATACTAATAATACCTAAAATTTGGCACAATCCATAATAGGGTAGGTGGCTGAAAAGTTAATGGGGGCCAAAATTGTCCCTTCATCCTTCCAATCTATATATATCTATCAACTCTTTTGCATGTTGTAGCATAGTTCTATAGAGAGTGAGGTTCAATTTGTTTTAACTCGTCAATTAGACTGTTCCACCTCTATGAGAGATATCCCATTATAGATTATCCTGTAGTTTCTGCCACCTTCTTATATTCTTTATAAGCTACTTCTCTCACTGCAAGATTCTTCTGCTATAGCTTGGTAGATAAAGAAATTTGTGCCATTCCCAGAAAATGTCTCTAGGGTTTCTAGATTCAGCCCTAATAGGCAAGGGAGTGTTGGATTCTATTTGCATGTAAGTCCTGAGTTGTTGTCCCCAACTAATTTCATTATGTATCCAAGATATGAATGTCCTTAATTGGAGATCCCTAACATACAACAATGGATTCCAATCATGATCATGGGACACAACATAATTATGCAAATAGAGTTCACACAACAAATTTTTCACTTCAAGAGGAGCAATCTGATAAGCTTGGAAAAATTCAAGAGGAGTCTCAATGGAAGGATTCAAATACGAAATGATCCTTGAAAATTTAAAATAAATATTCCTCTCCTTCAAATATAGAGCATAGACTCTTGGAGGAGTCCTACACTCTAACATCTGAGGTACTAAGGCTACTACATTGTCCACCTTTTCCTTTAAGGTAGCAATTTTTGTTTTCTTTTCTTCAATCTCAACATCTTTCTTTTTAATCTCCTCCTTTAGCCTGTGTTTCTCCTTTTTCCATTCTTCTTCCCTTCTTTGGATCTCATTCCATAGGTTCATGGCTACCATGTTCCATGAAAAATCAGAGGGTCCATGTATTCCTACCAAAAAATTTCCTGGCGTTGACTCTTTCTCTTTATGTGGAACCAATTACAGAAGTTCTGATTGTTCACCCAGTTCTGGATGTAGGGGTTCTTGCTCTTGTTGCAGGAAATCTTGCTCTTGATGTAGGGGGGTTTACACTAGGGCTTGCACTAGAAGTTGAGGCTTCAGAAGTGGCTTCAACCATACCCACTCTCCTACTAGCCCTACAAGGTTGAGGAAAAACCATAGGCCACAAATGCTCTGGTCTAAATTGATCAATATTTAAAAATTCCTCACAAGTCATATTAGATACATCATGCCAAGATTTTATTACTAATAATTTGATCAGAAAATGGTGGGAGATAGAATTGTCCCTACATTTTTGGATTTCAGTCACCATGATTGAAAGAAGATGATATAACACATTTTGCATGTTCATTAATCTCCCATGCCTCATGTGATTTAGGAGTTTGAAGTGCACAGAATGTAGGTTCGACTGGTGGCCTTCACAAGTAATGTACTTCACAATGTGGATAGCTACTTGCTTCCATGACTCAGGCATAGAGGTTCTCTTCACACCTAGTTTGTCCACATCCAATGGAGGGTCACCAGGTTCAGTAAATTCAGCCCTAACTGACCTTGCATCTCTAGTAGCAGGGTAATTTTCACCATCGGTAGACAATCCTATCAATTCTGCAATCCTCCCTTCAGTAGCTATTACCTCCAACCCTTTTACCATGGCCTTTCCTTAAAAAAATGTCCACAAATTCCAACACAATATATTCATTATAACTATTAAGCTTCAAGAAATAATCTAACCACCTACAATTTTTGAACTCAACCTAGGAAGGTGCATCCTGTAGTACTACATCATGAACTATGGGTTCATTTCTAATTAACTGACCTCCCATATTTTTAGCTATCTGCAATTTAAGCAAGCATGCTGCAATGTTTCCCTTCCTACAATCTTTTTCTGAAAGCCAAATTTCTCCTTCCTGCAATGCTACTAAATTCCCAACACCAATGTCATATGAATTTTACCATTTTGGCTACTTAGGATTATGACTGAGGCAATAGAGGTAATAAGGAGTAATAAATGAAGGATACAATTGAGAAAAATGGTGACGGTTTAGTATCATTTCACATGTGCAAGACATCACCTCACTCTATCATTCAAATTAGCTCAATTTAAATTTTTTTGACATGGACCAACATGGCTGACATGTGGACATGTTATTTACACTTCCCCCCAACCTAAATTTGAGCATGTGTCCTCACATGCGAGGTGGTAATGATGATTTGACAGGGAAAGGGATAATTACATGCTATGGATAACATCTACATTAATGTACAGTAATTAAATAAATGTACTAAATGATAATTAAGATGTAGTAAATTGATGCACACGTACTTGAATTCTTGGAATATATGTTGCAAAGAATATTGAGGAAGTATCGATTACCTTTTAAGAAGCTCGTTGAGCAATTAATGAAAGTGGAGATGGAATGAAGTGAAGTTATGGTAGAGTGATGGAAGAGAGAGAAAGGTGGAGATGCATGGGTGAATGGGTGGATTAATGAGGAAGTTGACTCCCACAAGAGTGGAAGTATTTATTATGATAATTTATGTACCTTGGTTAGCCAGAAGGAGGGACACTAAGTCTGCTTCCTTCGACTGAAAAAAATTTGGGTGTTGCATGTTGAGTGAATTATTGCATGAATTCCTCCTTGGAATTTGGCTTGTGATACAACCTGAGGCGATGACCATTGACAAGTAGCTTAAATCTGATAGGGTCAATGGTAGTGAGTTGAACAACACCATTGTAGAAGACTTCAGCAACCTCATACGAACCTAGCTACCTTGTTTGCAGCTTACCAGAATTATCCTAATATCTGGAGTCATAAAGGAGTGCCCAATCACCTGGATGGAATTTCCTATCCTTTATGAATTTTTCATTCCACTTTATTCTCTAATTCTGCACTACCTCTATGTGATGCAAGGCTACCTTCCTCATCTCATCCAAAACATTTAGCTACATCATTTTGTCCTTTTGTGCCTCAGAGATGTCTATCCCTAAGTCTAGTGCATTCTTGAGGGTCTTATGCTCAAATTCAATTGGCATCATAGTTGTCTTTCCATACAACAACTCAAAAGGAGTGAAACCAGTGGTTGTCTTCCAGCTAGTTCTATAGGCCCAGACGGCTTCTATCAGCCTATTTTCCCAATCTATTCTATGATTAGCAACTATTTTGGTTAGAATAGCTTCAATTTCCATATTGGTAACCTCAACCTACCCATTGGCTTGAGGGTGATATGGGTAGACTTTCTATGCCTTATGTTGTATTCATTGATCAATGTTGTAACAAGGGTTGATGTGAATTGAGCCCCTTGATTAGTCACTATCTCTCTTGGAACCCCATACCATGTGAAAATTTCCTCATAAAGAAATTATGCAACCTTATTATCTCTTGCATTCTTCATTTCTTTAACTTTAACCCACTTGGTCACATAATCAATGCAAACCAAGCTATAGGATTTACATTTGATGGGGGTCAATGGGTCCTACAAAATCCAATCCCCATTTATCAAATGGAGTGATTACTACCTAGGGGTAAATTGGCATCTCATCAAATTTGGTTGGTCGGCCCATCCTCTGGCATCTCTCACACTTCCTTGTATATTTCCCTGCATTCTTGTGGAGTGTGGGCGAGTAATATCCTATGTTCAAGATCTTTCTTGTTGTCCTCTTTGCTGAAAAATTCCCTCCACAAAGTTCATTGTGACATGCATGTAATATATCATATGTCTCATCTTCCCTCACACATCTCCTCATGACATGGTTTGGTCCAATGTAGAACAAACATCCTACAATCCATGAGAAAGGAAAATTCTTCTCAATGAGCACCTTTCTCTCTTTTGGAGAGAAATGAGGAGGAACTCGCCCTGTGACCAGATAATTAGCTATGTCAACATACTAGGGTGTATGCATATTGATGGAAAATAAATGTTCATTAGGGAAAGAGTCATCAATGACTTGAGCATCTTTTGATGTAGTTAGCCTAAAAAGAAATTTTTCTACAACATTAGCCTTCCCTAGTTTATCAACAATGGTTATGTCAAACTCTTGCATCAACAACAAACATCATGCTATCCTACCTAAAATTAGGGGCTTATTCATGAGGTACCTAATGGCTGCATGGTTTGTGTGTACAAATATTTGATAACTTGTTATGTAGTGTCTGAATTTGTTAAGGGCATAGATCACTGCCATCATTTCCTTTTTTGTCACTATATAATTAAATTTAGCTCCTTGTAGGTTTTTGCTGAAAAAATAAATAGCATTCTCAATTGCTCATTCTTTCTATCCCAAGACTACTCCTAAAGCATAGTCTGATGCATCAGTATGAATATGAAAGGGAAGCTCCCAATTGGGACCTTTGAGTACATGAGCATGAGTTAAAGATGCTTTCAAATCAAAGAATTCCTTGTCACAATTTGTTATCCATTGGAACTCAACGTCTTTAGTTAGGAGATTGTACAATGGTGTTACTATTTTGCTAAAATATTTGATGAAACACCTATAGTAGCCTGCATGTCCCAAGAAACTTCTGACATCCTTTTTCTTTGTAGGGTCTACTTGAATTCCTTTATGAGAGATGTAGTGGCCAAGGACTACACCTTCCTACATCATCATGAACACTTTTCATTGTTTAAGGATAGATTATGGTCTTCACATTTTTGCAAAACCTTTTTCAAGTTCTCTAATGCTTCATCAAAATCTGCACCATAGGTGGTGAAATCATCCATGTAGATTTCCATGCATTCATGTAAGATGTCTAAGAAGATACTAATAAATTCTCTCTAGAAAGTTGCAGGTGCATTGTAGAGACCAAATGGAAGCACTGAATAGGCATAAATGCCCCAGGGATAGGTAAAAGTTATCTTCTCCTAGTCCTTAGGTGCAATCTTTATCTGATTATACACACTGAATCCATCCAAAAAAGAAAAGTACTACTTTCCTGCAAGTGAATCCAAAACTTGGTCCATGAAAGGAAGGGGGAAATAATCCTTTTTGGTGGTAGAGTTAAGCTCTCTGTAGTCAACTCAAACTCTCCATTTTCCTCACTTCTTAGGTACAATCACCAAAGAAGAGACCCATTGGCTATTTGGAATAGGGTAGATGAATCTTGCATTAAATAACTTTTGTAGTTCTCCTTTGACAATCTCCCTTAATGTTGAATTGATCCTCCTTTGTGGATGCATTACTAGTGTGCAATCTTATTTGATGTAGATCCTATGTGTACAAAGTTTAAGATCTAATCCTTTCATGGCATGGTAATCCCATGCAAATGTAGATTTATGCTTCTTTAACAAGTCAGTCAGGGACAATTGTTGCTCTTGAGTAGGCTTGTTATTAATGTTCAAATACCTCCCTTCAGACACTTGCACTTGTGTGGTTAACTCTACCATAGACATTTCACTAATGCTTGGCATTTTGAGCTCATGTGGAAGAAATGTATGAGACATACCTGTTATTGTAGGAAGTTCAAATGCAGGAGTAGGCAAAAGTGTCTGCAGTGGTCCAACAAAACTAGACTCAAAATCAGGTAATTCCTCATATGTCTCATAGTTGTTCTGAATTATATTGGATAATATGTTATCCTATTCCTATATCTACAAGAAAGGACTCCTACCTATCATCATAAGTTGTGCACTGAATTGATTTCCTCGGTTTCTTCACCAAGTGGCCAGACAAGGTTATCCATATCATGAGACGGATGAGTAGGAGGATGAAGAGCAAGATTTTTAGTATTTCTTCCATTAGAAATAGTCATGTTCCCTACCTGACATCTAATGTAGGAATCTATTGTGGCCAACCATGGCCTTCCCAAAATGATGGGATACCCTCCTAATGAACCTTTAGGAGAAAGGATCATAAAATCTGCTGGATATTCCCAAGAATCTAGTATGACAACAAGGTCTTCTACTACACCATCAGTTTTGATAGTGGAATTTTCAACTAGCAATAGGATAGTAAGAGTAAGCCACAAATTTTTAACATTCGTTGTTGTAGGATATCCCAAGTCATCACATTAATAGCTTCCCCTAAATCTATCAGAGAATTCTTCACTTAGATCATGTTTATGATGACTTCAACTATAATATTACCTAGGTCAGTGTATTTAGGAATGGCCACTTTCCCAAGCATAATATCTACCAATTGTCCTACCACATGGATAGTAGTGGGGTATTTCTTTTTCCTTCCAAGATTTTTGAGGCATGCTTCCTTGATTTCCTTGCTATATATAGGAACATATTTTATAGTCTGGAACAAAGGTATCTTAACACATAAATGCTTCAACTGATCCAAAATATCAAAGGTTGTTTCTTCCTTTTTCTTGACACCTTCTAACCTTTGAGAAAATGGTGTTTCTAGATTAGATTGCAGAACTAGTTTAGGATTGGTGGACACACTTGGTTGAGCAAGTGTTCTAGATAGATTTTGAGGCTCCTCTTCTTTCAAAGGAAGATCTGTGATGATAGGGGTGGAAGGAGATAGCAAAGTGGTTCTTGAACATAGTTGGATATCACTCACACTCACAGCATAGGCAGGGAATAGATTGGTTGTTGTTGTGGTTTGTTATTTGGATTAGGTGTGGGTTGAGTTGGTAGTTGAGTAGGTCTAGGTGTGTTTGAAATTGAGCTAGTAGGAGGAGGCATGATAGCATGTTTTTGGGGCTGAGAAGGTGGTTGTATGTAACTAGTTTTCTAGTTTGGCCATTGCTATCCTCCTCTCCATTGAGATGTTTGCTACCAGTTTCCTAGAGGTGGTTGTCAATTTCCCTAAAATTGCTAAAAATTCCCCTAAGGTTGCTACCACTAGCATGGAGAGTTTTGGTAATTGGTACAAGTATTTGGAGGATTATTCCAAGGCTATGGTGGGTATCCTCCATAGATGGATGGATATGGGGGTTTCCATTGGTTACCAGATGTATAAGAGTTAAAATAAAGCCCAACAAAGGATAATGGATCTGGTGGCATACCTTGTCTTGGAGCCCATGGCCTTCTTTGTGCAATGTAGTATACTTGATCATCTTCACCCTAGATTGGATTGAACTCAAGTGGAATCTACTTAATTTCAATGTTGGCTACCATCTTCCATCTGCATCCCTTCTTTTTCTTGCAATGAGGGCAATATTTCTCCAACACTGCCTCTGCCTCCTCATGTTTCTTCTTATCTTGAAGTGTATCTAGCTGAGTAGCAAGATTGTTTATAATGTCTTTTTTGAAGTCTTCTAGCAAGTGATTAATCTTCATCCTTGAAACTCTACTTTTAGATGAATTACCCATAGAGGATTGGTGAGCTCTCAGTTTCTTGGAAGTTGTCCTAGAATAGTTCTGACATAGCTTCTTAATATCTTTCCAAGGAGCTTGGGTGATATCTCCTCCTCCCATTAGGTCTAAAGCCTCAATGCAGCCCTCATTAAAATCCCTCTCAAGAAGAGCAACTTTTGGGACTCTTCATTGAGTGTATGATGTGGAAATTTCTATAGGAAAAATAGAAACCTTGTAATGTAATCCTCCAAACTCTCATCTTCCTTCTGCTACATCCTAAAGATGTCATCTCCTCCCATGTCACTTCCCCTACAATATTCCTTGTATTTCTCAAGGAACTTTGTCTTCATTTCATCCCAGGTCTCCATAGTATTTCTCCCTAGACTCATAAACCATCTTAATGCAACCTCTTTCAAGGTGGTGGGAAACAACTTAAGCCTATGAGCATCAGTGGTATATTCATAGCTTATGTAGAGGACATCAAACTCAAACAAGAAAGTATTAGGGTCTTTTGTGACAAGTCTATAGAACTTAGGAAAGACTAAAGTAGGGATATCTTGAGGTTGTCAACTTCATTCTGATGAGAAATGGGGAATGGAAAAGCTGGTTGGTTAGGTTTGTTTGTATTTTTATTCTCATTATTCTCATCTCCCATGGTTGCTTGATGAAGTTCCAAGGAAAATGGATTCTCAATTGGATTTCAATCTTCAAAGGAAGTGTCAGAACTACTTAAATTGGGAATTGCATTAGCAAAGGGGGGTGCTTCTTCCTCTTCGTCTTCTTCTCCTAGTAGATCTTGACACTCAACTAGCTGAAATGGATCAGGGTCATTAGGAAGGAATCTCCCATAAGCATCTCTTCCCCTTCCTCTATGCATGTGGTATCAACTCAGTGTCATCCAACTCACACAAAGAATTGGTGAAAGAAGAGGGGGGTCATTACTTCCTAAATTAGAGGTATACTAAGAACAACTTCTAGAAATACTAAAATAAGTAAGAAAGAATTATCAATGACTCCAAAGAACTCCCTAGTTTGACACCATCCCTAGAAACAAAGCCAAAAATGTTGGCCTCCTACAATGACTTAACAACTAAGCCCTTAAAGTTGTGATTCAAATATTTGGCATCTGATCTAAATATCTATCTTAGTCATCATGAAGGTTCATTTAATTGTCAACCTAAGGTCACATAGACTTGAAATGGGTCAGCATAGTATGTACACTAGGAATCCATAGTAGCCATATTCATCCTATAGCTAAGAAAGACATAATGCTGAAATTAGATTGCTTAGAAAGAAGTAATATAAGTACTAAACATCAACCAACAACTATACTAAGCTGAAGTGCATGAAAAAAATGAAAATATGAGCAAACAGACATGAAACTACTCTGTCTACTTTGGCTGCAGGAACAGTCACAAAATGGCATTCTAGTGGCTGTAGGAATAGATAGTCACTAGATTCGAAACTATTTACTAAACAAAAAAGTAATAACTAAGCTAAAGGGTGGAATGCTCACCAAGTGGGCCCCCTTGGATGAGTATCCCTTAAGACGAACTCAGATGCAACAAACTTATAACTTCATTTTATTCATTGGAAAGCATGGGTACAATAGAGAAACATAATTGTATTACTAAAAAACTAAGAATGCGAGTACAACATCAAATCAATCAACCTTCTGAGAAGGAGCATATGAGTCTTATTTATAGAAGGAAAAACTATGAACTAACTACCTAGCAAGGTGGTCAACTCCAATAGATTAGGAGGATGCCACTTTTTGGAAAGCATAAAAAGTGGAAAGGAGGTTATATATGCATGGAATTTGGTCAAGCCATTTTTCCTTAACACAAATCTAGCATAACAATAGCTCCTATATTCGCTCAAAAAACTCTTAAGACCATTTACAAGGAAATTACAATCTTTGATTTGAACTAGGAATTTCCCTTCGTCGAGAGTCTTCCCTCGATTGACCTTTGAATGATCACCTTTTTTACTTTTATGGTGAACGAATAACTGGCAGAATCTTCCTCAATTTTGAAGGCTCTAATTATATTTGCATGGCAACATTAGCATGCACAGCAATTGCATATCTACAACTATCTTAAAGTAACATTCATTAATCCACATGTAAATTAACATAGATAGTTCACATAGCATATTAATGTCATTAAAAGTTACAAAGATAAGCTTATACCCAATGTCTATGGTTTTGAGAAAATAACATGAAAATGTCAACACCCAAGTATCAAAGTCCATGACAACAACAACAAATGGATAATAAACTCTATCAAAATTGAGCCATAAAATGGACTCATCACTCATTATCTAGCAAGGTTTAATTTTTTTAATGAAGGATAAATGATTTTAGATCAATGTAATAAAATTCAATCAACATCAAATGAAAAGTAATTTTTTTATATTTTCAAGATTATTTTGTTGTATTATTTCAATATCGAGTATCCAAAATCTTGTTAAATAATAATTAATTATTTTAATCCTAAAATACTTATGTGGAAATTCTATTTATTACTTTACCATTGTGCAACCTGTTAGTGTATATATTGTACTTTATGCATACAATTGGCTTACTTAAGCCTAGTTATGCATCCCATTGACCCTTTCTTAGTTAGGTGTCAAAGATGATAGGGGTCTTGAGAGGTGTTGACTCACTTTTGACACCTCTTCATTCGTGGGAGGCAACTCACCACAATTCTAATTGTGAGGAGTCCTATCCTCATTTCATGGAATTATGTGGGTTGTAAGGTGATCCATTTCTTTTGTTTGGCCTTTCCCATTAAAGGGTTGATTAAGGGGAAGGTTTTGATTTTTAGGTGGCAAATAATTTTTTGCAAGTTGTTTAATTTGTTTGATACCTTATTTTAATAATTGCAAGCCACAATAGGATCTGAGAGCTTTGTTTTTCCCAACTATGTATAAAATTGTAAGTTGACATTGATCTGTGGCAACTTGATTTCATCAAAGGGGTCATAATTTATCTATTTTTACCTGTGGCTGATCCATGATGGTATTTTATGGTCATTATTTTGTTATTGAAATTTTGACTTGCATGACCTATGATTGGGGGTTGGCTATGTGAGTTGGCTTGGCTCAACTCTATGCAATTTGAATTTTGAGTGTAGATTCTAGTTTGGAGTTTGGAGAGAGGCACAATATCCATGTGAGAGTGGTTGAAATTGTGGTGAAGGTAGGTGGCACTATTCATCTCCCATTCATTCACAATTGGCAAGGTCAAAATTTTCCCTAGGGCTTATGTCATTGACAAATGGGGTGGGGAAATAATCAAGGGGGATGTTGTGTGTGGTCCATTTTCACACTCCCTCAAGAAGTGAGTTTTTGTGATTTTTTTCCTTTCACTTCTGCATGCATTTCTAAGCTCTTCATTTCCACATTTCTACAAGCAACCACTAAGTCTAGTAGCATGGAGTCTAATGTAACTATACTACCCTTAACCCCTTTCAATTATCATGATTGGAATACGAGATTAATTTTTGTGCTTAAGAACAAAGGCTTATATAGGTTAATTATGGGAACACAGAAAGAACCTATAAAAGATAAAGACAAAGAAAAAATTTTCAGTGTGATCAACCATTTGGATTCCTATGTTTAAATTTATCTTTGGAATTTTTGTTCCATGTTGAGAACTAGAAAACATCCAACCATGTTTGGGAAGCTCTAGAAAAACTATTTGGGAGAATAGAAGAACTTAGAAGCCATGATTTGAAAAATGAACTCTTAGATCTTAGTCATAGGAGTTTCTAAGCTTTACAAGAATAGAAGTCACTAAATTTAAATCTTTAAAGTTGGAATTAAAAGGTTGTGGAATTGACAAGAAAGAGGATCAATTATTCCTTTATGTACTTTCTAAGCTAGGTCTAGATTTTTCTATGTTTATATCAACTTTCTACTCTACTAAAAGGACTCTTGGAGCCTCATGGTCAATGACCACACTTGATAACTTTATTTATAATCTCACAAACAAGCAAGAAAAGTTAATCCAAACTGGTACTTTAAAGTATACTAAGCCTCAAGCCCTATTTGTAAAGGAATGAAACACATCAAATTTCAAAAGGGGAGAAGAAGAACACTAAAAAGGATAAGGAAGTTAAGAAAGAAGGAAAAATTGACAGCTCCAAAAAGGACTCTCAAAGTAAGAAGATAGTTAAATGATCCTATTGTAAAAATCTTGGACATGATGAACATCAATTCTTGAGGAAATAAATTGAGACTCTACAAAAAAATCTCAAAAGGAATAATATAGGGATACCTAATTCTATCAAGGCATCTTCATCAACTCAAGAAAATACTAAGGAAAAAGAGAAATCAAAGGGAAAAACCTTATTTTCTACAACATATTTATCTCAATCATGGATTATAGACTATGGTGCTTAACACCATATGGGTTCTTCACAGGTTGTCTTGTCATCCTTAGAGTCATCTAATATGTGTACAATCACCTTAGGTGATGATACTCTAGCATTTGTAAAAGGGAAAGTGTATGTTGAAGTTGGAGGAAAACTTTCAAATGTTGTAAGTGTACCTTCACTATCAACTAACCTCCTTCCATTGTATCAAATAACTCATTTAGGGAAGGGAATGTGAGTAAACTTCTCTCCAAATTCAATTGAGATAGGAGAATTCAAAAGAAATAGTTTGGTAGCAATAAGGGAGGAAGATCACTAACCCAAATTATTTACCTTCTCCAATTTTACCACATATATTTCTCCAAAAGTACTACTAACTCATTCAAATGAAGTTAGAAAATCATAGCATTAGCGGTTTTTCCATCTTAACTACTACTATCTTGAGAATCTACTTCAATAGAATATGGTCAAGGGATTACCTAAGGTTAAATTTTTTGAAGGTCTTTGTGAAGGTTGTGCACTTGGCAAGCATCGAGAAGCAATTCCTGACAAAGGAAAATAATGGAGGGAAACACAAGTTTTAGAACCCATCAATGGTGTTTTTCAGGGGCTTTTCCCCATCCATATTTTACAAAGGCTAGATATTTTCTCACCTTTGTTGATGATTTCTCATGTTTTACATGGGTCTATGTCCCTAGGAAAAAAATAGAAGTGTTTGAATCTTTTCAAGATTTCAAAGCTCTAGATGAAAAAAAATTAGGGAAGCCATCAAGGTTCTTTGAATATATAATGGGGGGAGTATGTAAACAAGAATTTTGAGAAGTTTTGCATATTAGAGGGGATAAATCTTCAATGCACAATTCCTTATACTTGTCAAAAAAAAGGTGTTTGAGAATAGAAAAATAGATCTTTAAAAGAGATGGATAACTATATGATTCACTCTAAGGGCCTCATACCATCATATCAAAAGTAGTCAACTATGCATGTTACATACAAAATAGATTTCCACATAAAGACTTGAAGGGCATCACTCCCTTTGAAGCTTGGAAAGGATATAAACCAATAGTTAATCATTTTAGAGTTTTTGGCTCTAATTTCATGCATACATTCTGAAAGAAAATCACAAGGCTATGGATCCACCATCCAAACCTTGCATCTTTGTTGGATATCTAGAGGGTGTAAAAGGATATCACCTACTCCACCCCACCACACATGATTTTTTGATTCAGAGAAGTGTTAAGTTTCAAGAAACATCTCTTGAAACTATACATGACACTTCTCAACATATTGTGGACTCTTCAAATCTTGATTATAGTACTGATGATTCAGATCATTCTTAGTAGATTCCTAGTGTAGTATCTTCTTCTTTTAGTTCTCACAGTGACAAAAGTGATGAGGTTTAATCTTCATCTAGTTTAGGGATTGTATTAAAAGTTGTTATTTCTACTCCAAACTCACCCACATCTCACACTCTACACAAGACAGATACAAGGGTATAGGATTTGATAGACGATAGATAGATTCAAGTATTTTTTCAAGGGGGGAACATGCCTTCTTTGCTTCAGTTTATGATCCACATACATTCAAAGAGGAATCATGCATACAAAAGTGGTATATTTCTATGGATAAGGAATATGATTCCTTGATTAGAAATCACACTTGGGATTTGACTTCACTTCGTAAGGGAAGGAAGATAGTTTGGTGTAGATGGATATATCAAACTAAATTTGTAGAAAATGGGTTGGTTTCCAAAGGTTTTTCACAAGTTGTAGGCATGGACTATATAAAAACCTTTGCACCAATTGCTAAGGTAACTTCCATTTGGCTCACACTAGTTATAGCCACAACACATGGATGGGATGTACATCAGATATATGTGAAGAGTTCACTTCTTCACAAAGACCTTAAGGAGGAAATCTACATGGAACAACCAAAATGGTTTTTTCATTACTCATCATTATTTTTTAGACTTAGAAAATCTCTCTATGGCCTCAAAAAATCTCATAGATCTTGGTATTCCAATATGGATTCCTACCTCTTATCTTCATGTTTTACTAGATTCCATTCAAATCCTCATGTGTATCTATTGTGGTAGGATGATTCACTTTTGATACTAGTTCTATATTTTTATGATCTTTTGATTACTAAGAGTACTTCATCTACCATTGCAATAGTGAAGGAATCACTTAAGGATATATTTGACTTGAAAAACTTGGGTTTATTGCACTACTTCCTTGGCATTAAGATTTCATAGTCAGCTTCAGGGATTACTCTTGCACAACCTAATTATACTATTGATCTACTTGGATAGTTTCACATGACTACTTGCAAACCATCTCCAATTCCCTTTCTATCTAGATTCAAACTTGTTAGATTTAGTTGTGAAGCCACCAGAGATCAGAATGAATAAGGAAAGCAAGTCAAGAATCCAAACATGAACAAAAATCAACACTCCTTTTGCACTAAACTAGCACTCATGAATAAGTGAACTAGTGAGCCTAGCATAGGGAGAGGTGAGGGTTGTTTATATAGAAAAAGAGGGGAAAATAATTCCAAGAGGGGTAATAACTCCCAAGTGCCCATAAAAGGTGGAAGTTTCACCTACTTGGTAAATACTAGACTACATGGTTATGCCAACTTAGGAAAGGACAAACAAATGGTTATGTTATGTGGAAAATAAATCTAAAAGAGAGTGTGAGACTCAACTACCCAAAGGTGGGTGTGAGTGACCATGTAACTATTGGATTATGCAATGTGTCCTCACCCTAACCATTCCAATATAACCTAAGAAATAATGTGTGTAGGAAAATAAATATTCCCCAACATAAGGAAAATAAAAAAACCTACACTAACACCACCATTAAGCATAGCTTAGGTGGGTGAAAAGATAGAAAGATGGGTCTTGGCTATAAGACCATGTTAGACACCCATGTATAAAACAATCTCTCACAAACAAAGAAAAGGAGAAAACCCAGTGGGACAAAAATCCTCCCAAAAAGAGAGAAAAGAAAACAATTTTCCCAACATAAGGAATAATCCCATGCAAGGAAGAAGTCCCCTTTAAAATAGAAAGGATAAGAAAATCTATGTAGCCTTCCCTCATGTAGTTAACTGCACCAATGGTTGATGCTCAAAATTGGATGTAGAATATGGTCTTCGATTTCCAAAAAACATTCCTTCCCTTAGGAAGAAACAAAACCAAAGGTGTATGAAGACCATATTCCAATTATTGAAAGGAATATGAAGGACAAAAGTGAAAATTGTAAGAAGTCTTTGAAAACTACTCATGTGTCTTCATGCCAATGTTGAAATTTTCCACTATCAAATTAGGCATTCTAGCCCACACTCTTGAAAATGACAATCCAGAACCATGTAGAGATGTATGTAGAACAAGATCCAATGACTCCAATATATCCTCTAAAGATAAAGGTGACTGCTCTAAATTCTACTCAAAAGTATCTATTGTCATGTCAAATTGAGATGAATGATCATGTGGAGAATGAACAATAGGATCCAATGGTTCCTCCATAACAACTAAAGAAGAATCAACTTCATTAAAGAGAAGATGAATGCCATGAATATTTTCTCCCAAATATGAAATATGAAACTCTACAAACAAACCTACAATATTTGTCAAGTAGTCATCCCAAGCAACTATATCTAGAAGACGATGTAGATCATATTGCACTAAATCACAAGTAGACATGAATTCAACAACATAAGTACCATAAGAAGAAATAGTAGGCTGAGGAAAAGGAATGCAAGGCTCAATAACTAGATCTAGTGTGAGAATACCCAATTTTAAGTAGCAAAAATTCTCCTTAAAATCAAATGCCACACAAGGAGTGTGATCAATACACAAAGGATCAGAAGAATCATCAAGTGAAAAGTATAGAAAGTGTGTACAAACCAAATACATGAACAACCACTCCAATAGCAATTATCTCTTTGGTCTCCAATTATTTGATGATAATAGAATCAGATGTGAATTACATAGTCTTCCTTGCTCCACCATGAGTGATTTGATAGATGGAAAGAATATTATTTTTCAAATGAGGTACACATAAAATATCATTGAAGGTTCCATCCCCAATATCAATAGATCCCCTCCCAGTTACATTCATGTAAGTATTGTTACCCATATGAATAGGTGGCATTATACAAGGTTGATGAGAACCTCCAGAATCTAGGAGCCATTTCCCTAATTCATGTCTTGTAGAAGCACAAAGAGCTTTACCTTTTTTTTTATTTGAATTAGAAAAAAACCTACATGACCTTTATCCTTACTAGATCTTGACTATTTACAATGTGAAGAAGAAGCTAACTTAGACATTCTAGAAGGTAGATCAATGTTGTTCTTCTTAAGAATATGTTTCAGTTCATCAATATCATTCTTATAGAAAAAATATTCTTCATGTCCAATCCTTTTGCAATATGAACAAGTAGACTTCTCCTTCTTAAATGATTTATTTTGTGCTTGATTTGTGTGTGGATTTTTCTTTAAATTATTTTTGTTTCTTGTTAGGTTTTCCTAACTATTTTTGTCCCTTAGGTTGATCAACCAGCAAATCCTGAGTTTTTGATGGCTTTATGGGACCCATAGAAAGGAGCTTCTTTTGTTCATGCATTAACATCTTGGAAAAAGATGGAAATGAAGGCATATTATATGCAGATCCCATAGTCAATGTGTGAGTATGAAAGCTAGAAACAAAAGCTACAAATTCAGGACCAAGTTTATTTAGTGCATTATAGATTAGCTGAATGTCCTTTTTATCAATACCACATGCTTTACATTGTGCTCTCAAATCATTATCCTTAGTAATATTTTGGATATTTCCAAAGTTCTTAAGATCAAGGCTCATCAATTAATTTTCAATTTGATAGCCTTTGACTTCATATATTATATCATACAAAGATTTTAGTTTTTTCCAAGCATCATGTGGATTTGTACATGCTTCAATCTGAAACATAAGATCAAGGGAAACAAAACTACGAAGACATCCAAGAGATTTTGTATGTTCAAGAATCTATTTTATATTTTATTTATCATCTATAGGTCCAACTACCTTTTGTTCAACATATTGATTATACCCAAGTTGCATAAAGGCATTCCATGCACGTTGATGCCATGTTGCATAATTATAAAGTGTTAGAAAATGAACTTTAGAATGATCCATGTGTAGGAAAAGAAGAGCATAAGTAAATAGAAAAAACACACACACCAAAAAAGACCCCCCCTTTTTCACTCAATTAAAAATCCCTCCCAACAAAAATATTTGGCACTTTATAAATCAATGCATTTATAATACTGAAGTTGTTTTCCAAAGTTTTACAATATAAAAAAATGGACTTAAATATTGAAAGTAAAATCAAATCTTAAAATATTAATTTAAAAATAGCACCAATGTGTAGTTCTTAAAAAAATATTCACTTTCAAAAAAAGAATTACCTTGATCTAGGGTTGTATGTGAAAGTTACATCCGTTTGAGATTCAAAAAATGAGGATTGTCCTTTAGATTTGATGAGCAAACTTTTTTTTTTAAAATCCATGATTACCTAAGAAAAAACTAATCACACCACTGAAAAGATCATGAAATTATAACCTAAATTAAAAAAAATCTTTGGAAAAGGCCTTCGTATGATTGAGATATTGCACTCTGAAATTTCAGGTGCAAAAGTGAAAACTCCAATGTTGAGAGGTCAAGTTTTCAAAAAAGACAACTTCCACCAAATTTAGAAAACTTTATGCTAAATTTAGAGAACCTACCAAACTTATCAAATCTTCCAAATTATTTCTAAATGTGGTGGATCTACCAAATTCCTAGCACAAAGGCCAAGGTGCATACAATCGGTGCAAAAAATTAAAAGTTTGAAAGTTTGATTGTTTTTGAAAAACTAATTATTACAACATTGAATTTTTTAATAAATAAAAAATGTTTTAAGACTTTTGGGGCCAAACCTATGCCATGTAGGCCTAAGGTTATTAGAAATTAAGGGGTGCAAACCCCTATAGGGTACCCAACGTACCCTTAGTGCAAGTATGACCTGCAATATAGGGCCAATAGGGGTGTAGGTACCTTGTCGGTACCTTGTACCATTTTTACTTTTTAAATGTTTTTTGAAACTTTTACAAATATATTAATAAAAAACTATGATAATTTTGAAAACAATATTTTTTTGTGATATCACAAAAAGAAATAATAATTGAAAATTATTTTTTTGTGTACCACATGCTACATAGGTGGGGCCGTACAATCCTGCCAACTAATTTTTTTCCTCAAATTTGACTTTCTTGAAAATCAAGAAATTGACAATTGATCTTTAGGTTTTGACACATTATGAGCATTATAGTGAGGTTTGTTTAAGATGAAAATGCACCAATTTGATGGCTACCTTCTGGAACCTCTCAGGAAACCTCTATTTTTCAACCCTTCACAAATCTCGCATTTGATGTTCCATTTGGACAAAATAAAAGCCTGATCTAACTTTTACATTGTTTTGAAATCAATGGTGAGCTTACAATGTCTCTAGGAAGATCTAAAATTCTTACAATAAAAGGAAATATAAAGGAATCTCCCCAAAAATTGAGATCTTTGTCAAGAATTTCTAATTCTTTAGGTCATCATAGGATGCAAGGGAAGAGCATACTTTTTTTTCAAGAGTGGATTGAAAAATTTCTAACCCGCAACTCACAACTATATATGATACCTGTGTAAGGGGGAAATTGATCAATGGAATACATAAATGAAAATAATCAATTGAAATCAAAACAAGATAAATCCCAACCTACTCATGAAATGTGATTGTAAAGCTATGAATTCAACAACAATGTTAACATAAATGAGAACATAAATGAATTAAAATACTACAATTTTACCATCCCATGTTAGAGTGTTTTTGCATTGATAATAGATCTTGGATTTCTTGATCAATATGAAGCCTCCACATTTGTAAAAGGTTCAAAAGTAGTAGTAATGGTGATCTAGAATGCAAGTATTTTCTCTATGTGCTTGAATAGTCAATTTGACAAGATCTCTCCACAAATTCTCCAGATTATTTGATCCTTTGTGAGAAGGATGAAGGTTTTTTTTATATATTTATAAATTATAGATGAATGATTAGGATTCAACAATGAAAGATCACAATCAACAGTTGAGAACCATTGAGAGGAAATAGATTGACCGATTAACTCATCTGATTGATCTAATTAAGAGAATTAATTAGACAATTAGTGTTATTGAGAAAGTTAGTTTAAGTGTTTAGTGGGATTAGAGAAATTATTGTGATTGGGAAATAGATTCAGCAATCAATGGTCATGATTTATTCAATCAAGATATGTGAGGATGTTTTAATTAATTTAATAATTAATTAATGTTTGAGAGGAATGTGAAAATTGTATTTGACTTTAATCAATAAACCTATATATTTATTAATTGACCATGTTGAGTGATTTTTTGGAAATTGAATAATTGATTTAGTTATGGGTATGTGCACGATCATCATGGAAAAAATAGGCCCTTAAGTGGCAAAAAATTTAGAAAAATCAGAGTTAGGAAACTTGACGTAAAAATTTGAATAAGTTATCTATATTATTTAAAAAATATATAAGAATAGTATTTGTAGAAAATTGAATGTAGTTTCTAAACTACTAGGTTTATTTTTAAAAGTCTATTTGGTGAAAATTTGAAATTTCAATGCAATAGTACTTAAATTTTAGGGTAAAAAAATAAGTAGGTGTTTGTCTAATCACCCTAACCACAATAAAATGATAATATTTTTTTATAATATTTTAAATATAAGTAGAAGACTCATGTCAGATGTGATGCATACATTTTTGTAATTTTTTTCCAAGTAAATAATTAATTGAATTTTTTTATTACAAATTTTATAAAATATAGAAACTCATATATCTAGCCACCTTAACTGGTCAAAACTTCATGAAATTCAATTTTTTTTTTTAATCCTATAGTATGTGAAGCACAAAATGTGACACATGTTTTGGATTCAAAAAATGGGATATGGTTTGAAAGCTATAGATGTTTTCAATCAGCCTATCAATCAAGACTTTAGTCATAATTCAAATAGAAAATGAATAATAATTATTTATTAAATTCAAAGTAAAGCATAATTTATATTGGTGGAAAGCTGAGAATCTCCTTTAAAAAGCCATTTTGTTTCATCAATTTTGGGTTAAAAAGAAGCCGTCAACCACATACCTTGCACATACCCATCATATCACCACTTTTTGCCCCATCATGATCCTGCACATACCCTTATTCAAATTTGGAGAAGGGAAAGTAGTTTAATTAAATTATTAATGATAACAGTTTAATTAATTTAGAAGAATAAGTGATGTTAGTGACATAATTAAATAATTTGTGTTTATTTAATTAATCGGGAAGAATAATGTTAAATTAAGTGATGACATGGTGAATTAATTAAAAAAATTGAGATTATTTAATTAATAGAGGAAAATAGGATTAATGATGCAAATGATGTTGAAAAGGGGATTAATGATGTTTAATGAGGTGATATGCAATAGTGATAATGAAAGCGATGCAGTTAATGGAAAAATATTTTTTAGGATGTGTGGTATGTGTTAAGCCATTTTTACATGTCTATATTTTCCCCCTCTTTGACATAATTTATTGGTTCCATTGCTTCAAAGAATTTGATGTTCAGATCAAGATTTGAAAAAAAAATAATGTCCCACTATGCCCCAATGGTCAGTGGTAGGATGATAAGATGTTAGATTGACCCCCATTTGGGATAGGGTTATGTTTTATGAGTGGCAGGTGGATAAAATGGTTGGTTGATAGATATGGTGCAACAAGGTTCAACACTTGATCAGTTATCAATCCATGGTTGGGTGCATGTTTTATTATGGTGGTAGGTGGAGTGGATGTGATAGTAGATAGATAGTGCCAATAGATGAGGATGCATGTCTTATTCAAATGTAACACAAGTGTTTACCAGGTTTTCACCATGGTACTAATCCTAGAAGCACCACAAGGTGGTTTTCACTTAAAGAAAATTTAATTTCTCTTTACTATTTTCTTGTTTTTTAATTTTATTCTTTTTTTACATTTTTTCTTGGGATATTCTGATACACTTAGATGTAGAAATTCTTAAGATGAATAATGTTAAGAGGTTCAACTAGAGGTTCTCCTTCCAACAAAGCCAAATGATATCCTCCAAAGTCATAGCTTGTTGTAGTGATATAGGGACCTATCCAATTTGGTTCAAACTTACCTTTCCCATCTTGATTCAACTAGATTTTCTAATTTTCCTTCAGGACCAAGTCACCAACTTGAAAGCTCCTATTTTTTTATTTTCTTATTGTAGCTTCACTTGAGCTGATTTTAATAGGCCTGCAGATAGTTTAGTGCATTCAAGCATCTTTCATCTTTGATTTCAAGCCCATTGAGTCTGGATACCCGGTACTCTTCATTGCTAACAAGATTCTTCAATGACACTCTAAGGGATGGGATTTTAACCCCTATAGGAAGTATTTCTTCAGATCTATAGACCAAGGAAAAAGGAGTTGCACTTGTAGGTGTGTGTATGTTGGTTCTATAATCCCATAAGGTTGGGTTTAGCTATAGGTGCCAGTCATGACCGACGTCATTAACATTTTTCTTTAGGGTTTTGAGGATGATCTTATTGGATGCTTTTCCCTAGCCATTTCCTTGGGGATAATATGGGGTTGAAAAGTGATGTTGGATAGAGAATCTTTAGAAAAGCTTGCGGACATCTTGGTTTTTAAGTGGAGTTCCATTATCTATTATGATAGTTTGTGAGATACCATACCGACAGATTAAATAGTTAAGAATGAACTTAGCTATTTGTTTCCTTGTGGTATAGGTTAGAGGAATAGCCTGTATCCAATTTGTAATGTACTCCATAGCAATGATGAGGAATTTTTTCCCATTGGATGAGAGGTATGTGTAGGATCATGATGGGCCAAAAAGTGGCGATATGATGGGTATGTGTAGGGTATGTGGTTGATGACTTTTTTACCCAAAATTGATGAAACAAAAAGGGTTTTTAAAGGATATTCTCAGCTTTCCAACAATATAAATTATGCTTTACCTTGAATTTAATAAATAATTATTATTTATTTTCTATTTGAATTATGAGTAAAGTCCTAATTGATAGGCTGATTGAAAATCATCTATAGCTTTCAAATGGTATCACATTTTTTGAATTTGAAATATGTGTCACATTCTATGCTTCACATACTATAGGATTAAAAAAGAAATTGAATTTCATGAATTTTTGACCAAGTTAAGGTGGTCAGACATACGCGTTTTTATATTTTTTAAAAGTTGTAACAAAAAATTCATAATTAATTATTTAATTGAAAAAAAATTATAAAAAAATATGCATTGCATCAGGATGTGAGTCCTCTACTTATATCTAAAATCTTATAAAAAATATTATCATTTTATTATGGTTAGGGTGGTCAGACACACACCTACTTATTTTTTGCCTAAAAAATTAATTACTTTTGCATTGAAATTTCAAACTTTCACCAAATAGATTTTTTTATTTAAATAAACCTAGTAGTTTAGAAACTACATTCAATTTGCTATAGATTCTATTCTTACATATTTTTGAAATAATATAGATAACTTATTCAAAAAAAATTGTCAAGTTGCCTAACTCTGATTTTTCTAAATTTTTTGTCACTTAAGGGCCTATTTTTTCCATGATAATCTTGTACATACCCTGAGGTCAATGATATCTTAAATACTATTAGGTCTAGTCCCCATTGAGAGAAGGGCCATGGATTAGTGATAGGATGTAACTCTTATGTAGAAACATGCACAAGATCTCCATGATATTGGAATTGAAAACACTTCTTGGAAAAATGAATTTCTTCTTGCTCCAGTGACGATGAGTAGTACCCTATTTGTAGCAACTTTTGGACTAGGTTAAGCCCACTAGCATGGGATCCACAAACACCTTTATGTACCTCTTGTAAGGTAGTTTGTGCTTCTTCTGTGTTAAGACATCGGAGTAATGTACCATCGAGACTTCAGTGGTATATGGTATCTCCAAGGATAGTAAATAGGGAAGTTTGGTGGATGAAGATTTTATTTTGATTGGATATTAGGTGGGTGGTATGATTCCATACTAGATATAGAAAAAATTATCCTCATACCAAGGCGAGTTAGGACCAACAACATCACACACTAGTTCACATTTTGGAATGTTGAATGTTGGTATAAGCAATTATTCTACCAAGAATTCATATCTAGGAATGTTCTCAAGTATGTCGAGGCGTGAACCAATAGTAGCCATAGCATTAACTTCTTTATTGTTAAACCTTGCGATCTATTCAAAGATGAAGAATAGGAAGTATTGTTTAAAGTTGTCCACCATCCTTTTATATAGTATGAGCTTGTCATCTTTAGTCTGGTATTCACCATTGACCTACCTTATGACCAACTAGGAGTCAACATAGACTTGTAGCTCCTTAATTTTCTACTGCATGACCATTTTCAACCTAGTGATCAATGCTTCATACTCAACTATATTTTTTGTACAAGGGAATGCAATCTTTTATTATTTTGGCATACTATCTCCTTGTGGTGTGAGAAATAAGATACTGGCCCATGAGCCATATTGAGTGTGGTATCTGTCGAAGTACATGGTCCAACAAGCTAAATAAGTTGTTAGCAGGATGCTTTCATCTAGTAATTATACTATGAGTGGTTAATGATCTTAAATTGGTGCTTCTGCTAACTTATCTTCTATCACCCGCCCCTTGATGTACTTTATGTTGAAATAATATATTTTAAATTCACTAAGTATCATGACCCACTTAGTCATTCTTCCTATAAGTGTTGCCTTTTCCAAGAGATATTTCAAGGGGTATATCTTAGATATCAACTTGGTTTTTCTGTTTAACATGTAATTCCTAGGATTTTGTGTTGCAAAGACAACTAATAGACATGCTCATTCAATGGGTGTATAATTCAACTCATAGCCAACTAGGGTAAGAATAATGTAGTAAACTACTCGTTCTTTGTTTTGGTCATCACGCTGTGCCAATAGAGCTCCCAAATCTATTGTTGTTGTGGACACATATAGAATCATTGCTTTATCTTGAATTAGAGTCATCAATACCGAGGGAGTGAGCAAATAATCCTTTACCTGTTGAAACTTTTGATCACACCTTTTGACCCATTTGAATATTATATCTTTATGGAGGAGGTGTTAGTTCTCAAAAACGCTGGTTGAAAAACCTCAAGAGGTTGCCAAGCTCTTGGTACATTTTAGGCTAACGTACAAGGCCAAATAATAAATTTGAACCTTCTTCTCTTCAGGCTTTGCCAGGCCTAGGTGGGTATACCTTCACTTGCTAAAGTAGATTGAGAATTGTGTGATTTACTGAACTAATTGATCTATCATAGTGGCATAAAGTGCAATAGATGACAACTTGCTAATTACTTCTACTCTACTATTGAATTTGAAATGTGAATGTTTTGAATAATATTTTATGAAATTCTAAAATGGAATTGGTATGACTAGTTCCTATTTTCTGTTGGGAAAATGGAGTCAAGAAGTGGAAGATATGTGACTTACTGGATACAATTCTAATTGTTTGACACTTGTGACTATTTATACCTTGTATAAACATGCAAGAATGTAATTATTAAGTTCTTCTTATTGATCGAAATGACCTTTTCCAAATTACTATGATTAATTAAAAGAATCTAATCCTTTTTTGAAGGATCTAGTTAACTAAACCACACAAGAACAACAAATGTGCCTTGATAATTTGAAAACATCCTTGATACATCAATTTAAATAATAAGGAAATGTCAACCTTGGAGACAACCTGATAATATTTTTCAATTTATTCAACAAACAATTGACACCGTAATTGGATCACCAAATTTATGCATTCTTCTCCATTATATAATTTTAAAATATTTTACAATACACACCATAACTTTTTGTTGAGGCAACTGGCCAACCTATCCAACTACCTAACCTACTGCTTTTTCTCTCCCTTGATGATATGTTTTCATCTTACATATATACATTGTATTTTTTAGGGTTATGACCCTTCATAGCATCCAGTACAACTTTCCAGTTAATTAATTATTTTCAACAGATTAAAATACTTTAATCTTAATATCCTTTGATTCTTGTGAATAATTTGAATAATTTCACCAATAACACATTATTCTTCTCACCGACAACTTCACATTTGTTCTTTCACCCTTTAAATATATAATTTGGGTAAAAATAATTACCCATGTCTTAACTCCCTTTTTTTCTCCTCTTCATGGAAATTAATTTTGATTTATTATTTATATTCTTCCTTTGCTGGAGGTTTTCACTTCATTTTTATCTGTATGCATTTTCACCCAATTTAGAAAATATATTTTGGCAAAGATTTAATCACCCGCTTATAACTCCCTGGGTAAAAGTTTTTCACTTCATAATTAAAAGTATTCCTTGGGTAAAATAATTACCCATTTCTTTATTCCCAAGTGAGTATTTTACAAAATTTTATTTTCACCAAAATAATACTTTCTCATTTCCCGTGGTGCAACTATAAACATATATTTTTCATCTTTAGAATTTTCATACCTCTACATTATTTTATCGCACCACATGTTACCTTATCAAAAATAAATGAAAATATTTCATTTTATTTCACTTCCCGCTTTCCCGCACCATCTTCATTTATCCCTTGCAGGAAGGTGGGATAAAACTTTGATTTCACCACATTCTCACATATAGTTTTTGACATCCTTTGCAGTGATGTGAGAATGCATATCTAGTTAAAATTTCACTTGACTATACTTTGATTGATATCCATACCCTGTTTCGAATCATCCATTTTTTCTTGCAAATATAAATATGTTGCATATGATGAATGACAGTTTCATTCATTCTTCCGCACATGGCATACTCAAAAACAAGCTTATTGTGAAAAATTGTGCATGTGGGAATTAGCATATAATTGAGGGTTCCTGACAACTATAATAGTTGTTCCAAATTTAGTTCAAAACATTTAATTTTTTTTAAAATTTATGCCTTCCAAACTTTAGCACATAGGAAAAATGTTAATTTTGGCTGCTGGGAAAATAGAGTAATTCCACTGTGGACACACAGAGCATCCTGGAGCCATGAAAATTTGCATGCGACCGTGATCAATTATTTTGGAAGTGGGTTTCTGACAGATTTTGAATAGCTCACCAAATCAAGGTACTTCCTTTGTAAACTGACCCTATTGGAGCATGTAGCAAGAAAAATAAATTTTTAATTTAATGCACCAAATGAGCTCTTCATCCAATGAAATTGAAATTGGAAAAATTTGAGAAAAATAACATCAACTGGGTCATCCTTATAATTTCAAATTTTGTAACTTTTTTGGGGTGCCAAATCTAGCCTCAGAGCAGTCACAAAACAATTAAAAAGCATACCAGAACTCCTGTGACGACCATGAAAATTGACAAACATGTTGAGTTGTGATAGGAGAGTATGCTTGTAAAATGGTTTGGCATGAAGTCATCTAGGCTAAAAAATATTAATGCCCAAAGCTGCTTATTCAACATTTTCTGAAAATTGCAATTGTCCAACTCAACTAAAAACCACCATGTCATTTTGAAAAAATATCAAACCTAATTTTGGGAAGCTATAACTTTGGATATTAGCTCTCTTAGGCATGGTGAACATTTGTGCAAGATGGTTTCTCTTCAATCTTCTTCCTTTGCAAAATATCAAGCATCAAAGTTGACCTTTGTGAAAGTTTTCTGGAAATGCAATCTTCCAACTGGGTAAAATCCATTTGGAATTGATTTTGAAAATATACCAAAATAATGTCCTATAGCTCTAAAAATTGACATGGAGGTAGATTTTGGTGTAGAGAATCAAAGGCACCAATCAGTTTATGATGAAACTCTTTTGGTTACTTAATATTTCCTTCCAAAGTTGATCATTTTAACATTTTTTACTGTGTAGACAACAAACCTTTGCAGAACCTTTCAACTTGGAATTTTGAAACCTTATAAAAAATAATCGTATGAAGCTAAAAATTGGTGTGAAAACTCACATATGGTAGATGAACATCTGTGCAAGGTGGTTTTGTGTGAAATTACACTAGATTCATTATGTGATTTTTCAAAGTGGGCTACTTAACAAATTTTCCAATTGTACATCTGAGTGTTGAAATCCAATTTTCACACATGGGAACCTAAAATTTGAATGAAATTTTATCCAACAGTGGCTCCATCTAGGGATGTATGTTCCTTGTGGGCATAGCAAGAATCCAAGTCTCTAAGAGAGCAGACCAAGTATCTTATCCATTGAGTAGCAGATTCAAACCTTTTTTTGTCATGAACTGATTTGGTTTTGAAAAAACCACACCACAGCTGATGGCACAAGGCCACCAAAAATAAAATCCCCTATTTTCCCCTGTCATACACCCAATTTTGTTTTGAGTTCATCAAATTCCTCTTAAAAACATTCATGCAATCTACCCTGCTATATGCACTATCATTGAAAACTTTCAGAAGATCATTGTGTTTAGCTTGACCCAAGTTCCTTTCACCATTCTTCAATTCATAATTCCCATTATCATGTGATAAATCTTTTTCATCTTCAACATACAATGTGTATGCGCATTCAATGTAATATTTCTCATTATTTTGCTCACTATCATGTGTTGTAAAATGATCTCCTAGCTGTACTAAGAATTCACCATCAAAATGCTTCTCATGTAAGTCTAATTTTTTTTCCACATCAACATCTTCTAAGAAAATCAATTCTGAAACATTTTCTATTTCTTCTATGTCATTAATTGGTAGTGACACAAACTCATGAATCATACAATCATTATTTTGTATATTCAAACTGATTAATGTTGGGGAAGAATTTTTGGAATCTTTCTTATGTGTGTATTTTTGGTACTCCATTGCTAGCAAATCCAAAATTTGTTCACTATTGAGTGAACATGCCTCTTTATCCATTTCAACGTTGATGTACTCTTCACCTTTTCCATCATCATAATGAGGCTCAAGATCATCATAGAAAAAATCAGATGAATTATCAACATAGTCATTTGTTCCACAAGTTGACATATTATCCTGGTAATCTGAAAATGTTTCTTCCTCATCATAAAGTGAATTTGAAAACACATGAAATTCATGCTCTAGCACACCTTGGAAAGATGTCATTTGATCTTTTGTCTTTTCATAATACAATGGATTTGAAAAAAATTGAAGACCATTTTTAAGTGTACAAACCTCTTCCTCATCTAATGTGTCTTCATGGTATTCAACTGCAGTTGGATGTGTTATTTGTTCATTGTCAAATGAGCTTGCTTCTTCCATTACTTCTTCCTCCTGATCTCCATAAGAACTAGAAGAATCACTTTGTTGTAGATCAAAATCCATAGGTTTGTCTTCACTATCTAAATATTTAATGGATCCCTCATAACATGCACTGTCATAATCTGTTATGCAGGAGAAACCCTCTATATCTTGATCCTCCTCATGTAGGTTGTCATAGGAATTATTTTCACTTAGATATTCATCCTCTATGAATTGATCATAGTCATTTCCTTCTTCATTGTTGTAGGGCATACTGTCTTCTTTTATTTCAACTTCCAATTTGTTGTCTTCAATGCTATGACAATGCATACATGGTTGCACCTCCATATCATTTGAATCATGACTGATATATTCCTCTGGTAGTGTGCTTCTAGTAATATCTTCAATGCTACAATCATTTTCCAAGGTAGAAAATTGGTCTTCAGCATATTCATCTTCATTCAAATTTGAAAAAACATCATTTGCACATGTTTCCTCTCCCAGCTGTATTGCTTGATCAATTTCTCCATAGTCATCTTCATAATTGTACTAGCTTAGGAAAAGTCTTTTGAGATCTTTCCATGAAGAGATACTTTTCATAGGAAAGCCAATAAACCATTCCCTTGTGTTATCCCTCAAAGATCTTGAAAAACATCTCATAATGACATCTTATGGATAAATCTGAAAGTCCACAATGAAATCCCAGAATTGTTGTACATGCTTACAAGCTGATTCACTCCATTCTCCATGAAATTTAGGGATATGCTTTAGTAGTTCTGTCAGTTGGTAGGGATAAGGATTTGGGTAGCCTTGGATATTATTGCAGTTAAATGGTTTATCAATGGCTAAGACAAAGTTTGGAGAGCCATATGGGTTTTGGTAGATTATTAACCTTTGTCAAAGAGATGGAGGATAAGCAGTTATTTGATATGGGGCTTGTGGTGTAAAAAATGTCTTGCTATGAATGGTGTCCATTACCTCCATTGCCAAAAAATTTAACTGCACCATAGTGTGTATGGGGCAAAGAGTAATTGTCATACATACTTCAACTTTTAAATTTTACTTATGATTGGAAATATTCCAACTTTGAGTTGTTTTTGCATTCTTCATCAATCTTTTATTAGAGTCACCGCCTACTTTTCCACAAGTAGGAAAATGAAATGGATGTTGAAACTACTTTTGATTTACCCCAGCGGAATCCCCTTACTCAATTATGTGAGATGAAAAGGATGAAAAAAGACTTTTATGACTATATAAGGCACAACGGTTTGCTATTGGATTTCTTCAAGTTTCCCCAACGGAGTCACCAAACTGTTAGTTCTCAAAAATGTTGGTTGAAAAACCTCAAGAGGTTTCCAAGCTCTTGGTACGTTTTAGGCTAATGTACAAGGCCAAATAATAAATTTGAACCTTCTTCTCTTTAGGCTCTGCAAGGCCTAGGTGGGTATACCTTGACTTACTAAGGCAAATTGAGAATTGTGTGATTTACTGAACTAATTGATCTATCATAGTGGCATCAAGTATAATAGATGACAACTTTTTAATTACTTCTACTCTAATATTGAATTTGAAATGTGAATGTTTTGAATAATATTTTATGAAATTCTAAAATGGAATTGGTATGACTAGTTCCTATTTTTTGTTGGGAAAATGGAGTCAAGAAGTGGAAGATATGTGATTTACTGGATACAATTCTAATTGTTTGACACTTGTGACTATTTATACCTTGTATAAACATGCAAGAATGCAATTATTAAGTTCTTCTTAGTGATCCAAATGACCTTTTCCAAATTACTGTGATTAATTAAAAGAATCTAATCCTTTTTTGAAGGATCCAGTTAACTAAACCACACAAGAACAACAAATGTGCCTTGATAATTTGAAAACATCCTTGATACATCAATTTAAATAATAAGGAAATGTCAACCTTGGAGACAACCTGATAATATTTTTCAATTTATTCAACAAACAATTGACACTGTAATTGGATCACCAAATTTATGCATTCTTCTCCACTATATAATTTTAAAAGATTTTACAATATACAACATAATGTTTTGTTGAGGCAACTGGCCAACCTATCCAACTACCTAGCCTACTTCTTTTTCTCTCCCTTGATGATATGTTTTCATCTTACATATATACATTGTACTTTTTAGGGTTATGACCCTTTACAACATCTGGTGCAAATTTCTAGTTAATTAATTATTTTAAACAAATTAAAATACTTTAATCTTAATCTCCTTCAATTCCTATGAATAATTTGAATAATTTCGCCAATAACACAATATTCTTCTCACTGGTAACTTCACATCCATTCTTTCACCCTTTAAATATATAATTTGGGTAAAAATAATTACCCATCTCTTAACTCCCTTTGTTTTTGCCTGTTCATGGAAATTAATTTTGATTTATTATTTTTATTCTTCCTTTGCTAGATTTTTTCACTTCATTTTTATCCGTATGTATTTTCACCAAATTTAGAAATATGTTTTGGAAAAGATAATAACCCTCTTATAACTCCCTTGGTAAATTTTTTTCACTTCATAATTTAAAGTATTACTTGGGTAAAATAATTACCCATTTCTTTATCCCCAGGTGAAAGTATTTTACAAAATTTTATTTTCACCAAAATAATTCTTTCTCATTTCTCGTGGTGCACCTGTAAACATATATTTTTTATCTTTAGAATTTTCATACCTCTACATTATTTTATTGCACCGCATGTTACCTTATAAAAAATTAATGAAAATATTTCATTTTATTTCACTTCCCACTTTCACCATCTATGTTTCTCCCTTGTGGGAAGGTGGGATAAAACTTTGATTTCACCGCACTCTCGCATATGTTTTTGACATCCTCTGTGGTGATGCGGGAATGCATATTTGGTTAAAATTTCACTCGATTATGCTTTGATTGATATCCATACCCCATTTCGAATCATCCATTTTTGCTTGAAAATATAAATATGTTGCATATGATGAATGACCGTTTCATTCTATCTTCCGCACATGGCACACTCAGAAACAAGCTAATTGTCAAAAGTTGTGCATGTGGGAATTAGAATATACTTGATGGTTCTTGAAAACTATAATAGTTGTTCCAAATTTAGATCAAAACATTTAAAATGTTTTAAAAATTTATGCCTTCCAAACTTTAGCACATAGGGAAAATGTTAATTCCACCTGTTGGGAAAACAGAGTAATTCAACTATGGACACACAAAGCATCTTGGAGCCACGAAAATTTTCACGGGACCATGATCAATTATTCTAGAAGTGGTTTTATGATGGATTTTGAACATCTCGCCAAATCAAGGTACTTCCTTTGTAAATTGACCCTGTCGGAGCATATTGCAAGAAAAATGAATTTTTAATTTAATGCACCAAATGAGCTCTTCATCCAACGAAATTGAAATTGGAAAAATTTGAGGCCAAAACATCAACTGGGTCATACTTTTCATTTCAAAATTTGCAACTTTTTCGGGGCACCAAATCTAACCCGGGAGTAGTTGCAAAATAATTTAAAAGCATACCAAAACTCCTACGACGACAATGAAAATGCACAAAAATGTTGAGTTGTGATAGGAGAGTACGCTTGAAAAATGGTTTGGAATGAAGTCATCTGGGCTGAAAACTATTAATACCCAAAGTTGCTTATTCAACATTTTTTGAAAATTGCAATTGTCCAACTCAATTGAAATCCACCATGTCATTTGAAAAAATATCAAACCTAATTTTGGGAAGCTATAACTTTGGAGATTAGCTCTTTTAGGCATGGTGAACATGTGTGCAAGATAGTTTCTCTTCAATCTTATTCCTTTGCAAAATATCAAGCATCAAAGTTGACCTTTGTGAAAGTTTTCTAGAAATGCAGTCTTCCAACTGGGTAAAATCCATTTGGAATTGATTTTGAAAAAATACCAAATGATGTCTTGAAGCTTTGAAAATTGACATGGAGGTAGATTTTGGTGTATAGAATCAAATGCACCAGTCAGTTTGTGATGAAAATATTTTGGTTACTTAATATTTCCTTCCAAAGTTGATCATTTTAACAATTTTTATTATGTGTAGACAACAAACCTTTGTAGAAGCCTTCAACTTGGATGTTTGAAACCTTTTCAAAACTGATCATATGAATCTAAAAATTGGCATGCACACTCACATATGGTAGATGAACATCCATACAAGGTTGTTTTGTGTGAAACTACACTAGATTCATTTTATGATTTTTCAAAGTGGGCTACTTGAGCAAATTTCCCAACTGTACATCGAAGTGTTGAAATCCAATTTTCACACATGGGAATCTAAAATTTGCACAAAATTTTGGGCTCCAATAGGAGGTGTGTAAACAAATGACATATATCTACTAGTTTTGCAATGAACTTTCAAATATATTGAAGCTTGCCTTGTATATTGTGCAATTGTTTCAATGTTCTTGGAGGAGGCATTTCCATGATATCATTGACCTTAGCGAGATCCTTGACCTTAGCGAGATCCACCTTGATACCTCTTCTAGATACAATATATCCCAATAGTTTCCCAAATTTTACGTTGAAGACACATTTCTTTAGATTTAGATGAAGTTATATTCCTCTAGTCTATCAAATGTCTTAGCTCAGTTAGCTAGGTGTTCATGTCTTGTGACTAATTTAGCCAATAGATCATATACATAATCCTCCATGGATATGTACATGTTATGGAAAATGGTATTCATTACTCAAGTTGATATGTGTCTCCTACGTTCTTTAAGTCGAATGGCATGATGTTATAGAAAAAAGTTCCCCAAGCACATGTAAAAGTTATTTTGTGTTGATCTTTTGGGGATATCTTTTTCTAATTGTACCCAAAAATCCATTCATTAGTGAAAGCATTTTATGACTAGCAATTAGATCCACTATGATTTTGATGTTGGGAAGGGGAAAATAATATCTAGGGTATGCTTTGTTAATATCTCTAAAGTCTATACATATTCATATGCCCCCAGTGGGTTTCAATACTAGTATGAGGTTGGATACCCACTCAGGATAATCTATAAGTCTGATGAATCCTACGTCCATTAGTTTCTCAAGCTCCACCTTGACTAACAATGCTATTTTTAGGTGCATATTGCGAAAATCTTTCTTAACTAGTTTTGATGTAGGGAATATCGTTAGGTGGTGTACCACTAAAGTTGGATCCAACCCAGACATATTTGAATATGTCTAGGTGAAGTTGATCTTACCTTCCTTGATGAATGTTGTGAAATTGACTTTTTCCTTAGGATCTAAGGAAGCTGCATGATATGTTACTTTAGATACCTCTATGGTTCCTACGTTGATAGATTACAAACCTTCAACCAAAGTTGCTGATTTTTCTTAATACTGTTGTGCCTATAGCATATATGCCCCATTCAGAATGAGGACCCCTCTTTCTTTTCACCTTCACCGGGTCACTTTTTTCCTTTTCCTCATTTTGTGTACCCCTAATTTTGAGCTTCAAGTGGTCAAGAGCCCTAAATTCATCATTCTCAATCGACCAAAATTCATCACCCCAAAAAAAATCTAAGTCTTTGACCCTTGCGGGAATTCCCATATGGGTTTCCCTTGGCCCATTGCTCTGGCATCCTCCAAGTCTTGTGGGTCCGCAGTTGCAAGCTTCCTTCTATGCAACACTATTATCTCTTCATTTTTCAAACTACGGCCAACCTAGGATGTCTTCCCACATGGCGGGTCTCGCAGTTGGCTCCGCTGTTATCTGACAGTCACTAATTAGTGGCAAAATCATGGGGTCATCCTACATTGCAAGTCTCACACTACCCACTATTGGTTCATCGAGTCCTACACCCAACAACTCTACTGGCCACCATACCTACATTTATTGGGGGTCATAAATGAAGTTTTTCCTATAAATAGTAACTTTCACCTATCATTTTCACACCACTTGAGTTTCAAATTTGAAGAGAGAAATGACAAACATAGCTCCTGTGACAACACAAGCTCTTGGAGCATCGACAACATGATCATCATCAACATCACACACCATCTCTAGGTAAGTTTACCTCTAGCCACTTGGAATGCATCTTTTTTCCATAGCTAGGGCTTGTAAAATAATGATTAAACCCTCAAAAGGAATGATTTGACATCTAGAAACCTTCCTAACAGTCTATTGAATGCAAACTCCCTCAAATTTTCTTCACAAAATTGTTCAAAAAATTCCCCAAGTCAATGTGGAACCTTACCCCATCAGCGCCATTCTTTGCAGAGTGTTGACCCCTCTACAACCTACAACATCCTCATCACCACCCTAATGTCAAAATATTTAGAAAAAAAATCTCTAAGTTTGTGAACCTTTGTGGGTTTGTTAATGCAAGCCACTGCATGCGAGTAGCCGCTGTCTCACCACTGCTCTCAAATGGCTTACCCCTACCTACTTCCCACATCATTGGCCTTACCAAAGTTGCCTCTTTTAAATAAAAGTGACTAAGTCATGGCTTGCAGGCCATTCCTTGTGGACCCTCGTTTGCAACTTGTCATCGCCTGAGCATTGTTTCCAAACGACCAAGCCATCACTTCTACCCATAGTGTGGACCCCGTAAACCTCTTCGCCATTCCAAGTTCACAAATGAAAACACTAAGTTAAACCTTCATGTGGGCTAACATTTGTAGAGGTTCGTGTGCGGACCACCCTGCCTCCTTCGCCACTCCAAACGTTTGAGTGACCTTGTTTTCCCATGATGCGGACTCCACCTAGGTCATTTCTCTCTGAGACTTCAATGAAAAGACTAAGTTCGGTGGTCATGCGGCCCATTCCTTGTAGGCCACTGCCTATGGCCTGTTGTTGCCCAGTTGTCATTGGTTAATGGTGGTCCCCTTCCTTTTTCCCACGGTGTGTAACTTGCATCCTCCTCTGCTATTTGAGCTCATCTAAAACAAAGAGGCCAAGTTTAAGTGTTTTGCGGGTCCGTCTGAGTGGACCACTACATGTGGACCACCGTCTCACCGCTATTGTTCCTAATGACCTTCACAAAATTGATGTTTTCCAGTTCTCCCCTGCGCCTTCCAAGTTGATCAAACCTTACAATGAAATGCCTAATGGCCAAGGACTTTGTGCATCCCACATTGCATAACTCCTCATGCGGGTTTCCCCCTCTTGGTCATCGTTACTTAACAGTAGAGCCCAAATGCCCTTTGAGCCTCCTTCCTCCACATATCCAACACCCGCATGAGCATAATGACCAATCAGGTGACTTCAAGGACCCTATAACTAATTTTTGCATGTACCAACCTACCTTTCAAAGACTTTGACTGCCAAATCCTTACTACCGAACTATGAATGTGGGTGGCTGTCTATGGGTTTCCATGACCGTAGTGTCATCCTACTCTCAGCCCCTCCTTATAGCCTCTAGCCTAGGGAAACCTGCATCCCTGGGCCCATATTCCTATATTTGATCCAAATGAGCCTCAAATGATGAATATTGATGAATTTTATGATCTCTTAGTGATGAATTGTTGGATCAAACCCTCATTTTGCAAGATTTAACTAACACTTCCTTGATTTCTATATGAATGCATTTAGTATGTCTTGTATGAAGGATTTATGAAATTTGTTGTGGGTCCATCAGGGAAGTCTGCCGAGAAAGAGAAGGGAAAAAAACCTACACGCCTACCAAGAGGGGAGGTGGAGAAGGATTAGATGAAGTATCTATTCCATGGGGTGGAGTGCACCTCCATGATCACTTCCACCTAGGATTCTGTGTTAGACAACAATCTTGGGCATGTGGATATAGATGATTTCCAACGAAGGGTAATGATCCACCCCACAACTGAAAATACACAAAAAATTAGAGCAAATGGTATCACCAAGGCAGCTAGCTTTGCACCCGTGCTCGTTGCTCCAGAATTGGTAATGGTATGCTAAGAGTGTTATCATAATAACAGAAAAATCATTGAACAAATCCATAAGCAAGACATTCCATATCTGCACATTTAATGTAATGGAGGAAATTGAGAAGGGGTATACTAATAATATGTGGAAAGTGGACCTTCTAGCATGCAATAGGTTGATCAACCAACATTGGTTGAAGGAAAAGAGGGGTAGTGATGCTAAGGTTCCTTAGGAACCATTCAAAAGTGATTTCCATGAAGAATACCATGACTTGGTTATCCTACTGAGCAGGTAATGGGTCTCCCTACTGCTGCCTTCTTTGAAGAGTGGATGTTCTACTTCATTGAGGAGATCATCCAAGGTGAGAAAAATTTACACTGGACCAAGATCATCAACAACAACATGCATAATCAGCTTATGGCTATGAAAAAAATGTCCAAATTCTATATGACCTCCTACTTGGTGTACCTTCTAGCAAAATAGTTCCTGTACAAGGGCCTCTTTGTTGCAAATAACCTGAAAGCAAGGAAAGGAGACCTCAAGGTATACGACTACTACCCTCAGTTGCAATACAAAAACTTCAAGAGGGAATATCGGTGAGTACATAATTCCTTCATTGGGCAAAACATCAAACTCCTTGGGGGAGACTTTGAGAGAAGAGTCTCGCACAATGCCAAATCCTTCATCTTACGATTTGGGTATCTTTTCAGAAAGTTCCCAAAATTTACAAATATTAGAACAAAAAGGTTCTCTAATAGGCCCTACAAGTTTCCACACTACCCCAACAACCGCATGATCTTGTTGGAGGTCTCTCGACAATTACAGAATTCCCATACCCTATTGAGTAATAAACACAAGGATCCCATATCCCCTAACCTTCAAGCAAGGAATGTATGCATGTCCCGCTACCCAGTGCGTGGAGTATTTAGAGAAGGAATTAGTAGAGTAAAATCTAGACCTCGACACAAGTTGAGGTGGAATGGACCCATATAGGAAATTGAAGAAATGGGTCAGAAGATAGTATGCTCAATGACCTCATGTTGAAGACTTTTGTGCCAATTTCCAAGATGATAAGGAGGTGTAGATGAGGCACTACATGAGAATGACAACCCAATTTTTAAGGTCAGTGAATTTGTTCCCTATACCTGACCAAGTGGTGGAAGAAGATGATAATATCGTTGATGATAGGTTTAATGTTGTGGACAACTTGCCACTACCATTGATAAACTGGGATGAAGAAGAGGTCACTAACCTCGATGTATTGACAAGGCTTATTGAGAAAAGGACAAAGCAGTGGGTAGATGCCTAGATTGATTAGCTCAAAGTGTAGGGCACAACTTTGACTTATGGTGAGCTCGAGGATGAGATTGAGAGTGAAATAGACAGCAGAGTAGCTACTACCCTAAAAGAAGAGGCACCTAAATATCCTCCAACAACAAGGTCAAAGAAAAGGAAGGATGTGACCGAGTGCAATCCCAAGCAAAAAGTGTACACACAAAAGGCTGTGAAGGGAGAATATTTGAAGAAAGCAAAGAGAACAGGGGGATTTGTAAGTGAGATGCTTACAATAGAGGAAGATCCCCAACACAAAGGAGAAGAAGAGGTCGAGCAGTCATTTTCACCACCTACCACTTCTACTCCTGCTATTGTTACTACCATTGCCACTCCACCTCCTGCATCTTAGGCGTTGCGTGTTTCTCTCCACCCACCATAGAAATTTTAGTCCACCTCGCTTCCACCTCACCAATGGCCCTGGTAATAGTATTGGACTCCTCCTAAGCCACTACATCCTTGCTATTATTTTCCTTGCTCCCTCCTCCACTACCCACTCTCTCTACCCCAATGCCTACAGTTGCCACATCTACTATGCCACCTCTCACTCTGCCAAATGCCTTTGTGAAATACATGCAACATATACCTGCTGATATTTTTGGGGTAATCATGAATCCTACAATTTAGGCCTTGATGGCCTAGATTTCCACTAGCCTACCCTTCCTCCACCACCTACAGAGCCCCCAAAGATGGAGGCTATCGTGTAAATATCTAAAGAGATGGAAAAGCACCAAAGGGAGGCCACTAAAGGTATATTTGAAGAGCTCGAGGACCCTTTAAAAGATGATTATTTTGAACACCTAGAGGGTGGATTGAAGATAAAATTGGATAAGGTGGCATCCAATGAAGAAAATTCACATTCCTTAGAGGAGGATACCAAGGCTCTTAATGAAAGATACATAATAGAAACCTTAGATCAAGAGTTGGAAGAAGAGTTGTCCCAACAACTCATAGATGTAGGTGAAAAGGCTGACTCTAAGGAGCATCTTTTTGAGGAGAAAGCTAATACTGATATCAATGTGGAGATATTTGAAGAGCATCCACTAATTAGCTAAGACTAAGGCCCCATCCAAGGAGAAGAAATGCCTCTCAAAAAGGTGGAAGAAGAGAACAAAGAACATAAGGAAGAAGAAGATGCACTGAGGAAGAGCCCTAAGCCTGAGCATCATCTTGATCTCAAACAAGAAGAAGGAAAGGCATCCCAAAAAGGTCTTATTGAAGAAAATATAGCCTCTACTGATTCAGACAATGAAAACACTATACAAATCGAGGACTCGGATGAAGAAGAGAGAATAGATCAAGAGGCCCTCGGCCATGATGAGGAACAACCTTAGCATGAACAAAGAGAGGAAGGTGATCATGAATCATCCAAAGGGGAAAAAAAGGTGCCCAATTGGCTGGAGTGACAACTACAAAAGAAGACTCCAGTGGCTGATGATCTGAAGGCTGGGCTTGAGCCAATACTAGCAAGGGCATAGACAAAGACAAGAAAAGAGAAAAATCCTAGAGTCCACTCTCATATCATGGTTGATGCCTCTGGATCAAAAAAATATAGATTGCTACACCTGTGATAGATAAGGATGAGGGAATTGGTTATAGTGTCTCAATAATCAACTTGGGCACAACAACTAGAGAGTAGAAGATTGATGAATTTCAAGGGTCAGTGGCAAAAATAGTGCAACAAATGAATAAGGATCACTCCTTTAAAGAGGAACTAAAGGCACAAGTGGTGAATCTCACTACCTACATCTAGAAATGGACATCCTTAGAAGAAGAGGCTTCGACAACATCATCCACACCCCCTCTTCTCTCCCAAGAAGATTTAAATCAAATGAAAAAGATGAAGTATTTTACCAAGGCCACAATAGATTGGTTCCAATGGGTGATCTACAATGGCGACGTGGAAATTCATCACACTACCTAAATGTTCAACAAATTATGAGATTTGAAAAAGTAGTTGGAAGCCACTAAGAAGAAATGTCACAGATTCACCGAGATGTATAGGATCACATATCCTAAGCTTGAAATCATTCTCAAGCTTCTCAAGAAGACATGGGAAAAGGAATTAAGGCTCATAAAAGATGATCACTAACTAGTGGAGACATGGAAGATGGGCTTGGATCACATAAAAGAGGTCCTGCAAAGGGTCATGCATGAAGTTGAGCTCAAACTTGAATGGGTTATGGAGCACAAGACTAACAGTGAGGACTACCTCAAAAAAATGACTGATTATGACATGCTTGCCTTGGAGTTGGATCTAGAGAAAATCAAGCCATTCTTCCATGAGAAGATGGAGCAATGGGTTGTAGATGCACTAATTTCATATTCCATGGACTACGCTACAAGGGAATTTACCCAATTTGAGAAATTTATCAAAGCCATGCCTAAATGCACCAAGCACTGGGAGCAGATCACTGGAAGATTCAAAAGAATGACCTTTCAAATCCTCCAATCTGACATTATGGAATGGGACAAGCATTAGGATTTGATTGGAAAATTTGTGGAATATGCCACCCTTTAGAAGAATGTAGGGAAATGATTGATGATGAATACCTAACAATATAATTGGAAAGAGTAGGCAGTCACTAAAAGAAAAAACTACTATAGTGTTAGAGCCACTAAAGGATAAATTAGAGAAAAGACAAAAGTGTATTTTATAATGTTATATTTTTGGGGGTAGGTGAAACCCTAATGTAAAATGAATCTTGGCCACACAATGAAAGTAAATCCTAGCCATTCATTTCACTTTTGGAAAACTATAAATAGGGGTCTCCTCTCATTTTCAAGAGAGAGTTGAGTTGTGTAAAGACATGCTACAAAAATTTAATGAAAATTACATTGTTTTGGTGGATTCTTGTGTTTCTTCACATGTGTGCATGACTCTTCTCCTCAAAATTAGATGTTAGCCTTGTTGTTTTAAGTTTCAAGTTACTTTTAATAGTTAGTTCATGCTGCACATTGATAGTGAAGAATGTTATGTTGTTGATGCATTTCATGTTCATACCTTTTGTTGTTTGTTGATGATGAACAGTAGTGTAAAGTTAGTTTGAACATTAATTTATTGCGGCACTTAAAATTCATCTATTATTCATGCTTCATGGTGAATGGATAGCTAAAAATCTACAGACCTTAGAAGATAGCACTAGTTTCATGAGACTGTAAGTTATTTTGGTTAAGTGGAACTTGGTTTTAGGAAGGTTGTCCACTATAGTATCATCCATTATTACTGTTCAACATTAGTTGTAGGTCTAGGAACCCTTTTATGCCTTTTCCCTTTTGAATTTTCTTTGAAAATTAAAGCTAAGGAAAAGTTAAAGCATCATTGTAAAGCCAAATCTATTGACAAACATGGAGTTTTAGACTATTATTTTGAACTTGCAGTAATTGCACTTCATTTCCATAATTCCAAAAACCTCCTTTTGAAGATCCAATTCCTTCTAAACTTAGTGAACCATAAATTCCCTTTGTGATTACCAGCTAATCAGATTAACCAATTGAACTATTCCAAGCACTGTCATGACCTGAGACCTGAGAGACCTTGGGGTGATTGTCTAAAAATTAGTCACAAATTTTCACCTTTCAAGAGAGGCATTGCACTTGAGCATTGTTTGTGTTGAGAAGTGCTAAAGCACCCATCAACAAAACTAGTGCTAGAAGGAGGGCCTCTTTGCTAAGTTGGATCAAATTGGTTCCTTCTCCCCTCAGAGGTTCCATAGAGTTTTCAAATCTACACCAAAAAAAGTGGAGTTTCAAGAGCTACCACCCCCTAACAAGGCTAAGAGAGCTAAGAAAGGGGAAGCATCTATTTCAGCCCCATCCATTCAATCTCCATCCCCTCCATCCACTCCATCTCCTTCCACCCATCCATATCACTCCTCTTGCTTGCTCTTGGCAGCACTCCCATCTTTCCACTCGCCTCAAGCAACCTTCTCACCATCCATTCCTCATGGCCAGAGTGTTGTCCCTACCCCTAAATTTCTTTTTCTGGGCACTGCCCCAACCACTGATGTTCCTTTTTAGCCACAAGTAACTATAGAACAACTGTCATTGCCTCTGCCTCCCACCATGGCTTGGCTAGGTAACAAATCATTTCCTCTATCCTTTAATGATTATCATGATATGCCAAACAATCCAAAAGGATTTTGCACTAAGCTCCATCCTCATGATCTACAAAGGATAGTAGAAGAACACATTAAGATATTTCAAACATACCTAAAGGATATTCAAATAGAACATGAAGATGTGGCTTGTAGGCTCTTTCCCTAATATTTGGGGAAAGAGGCCTTTTATTGGTACATCCATTTGCTAACAAGATCCATCACCACTTGGGATTAGTTAAAGGACACTTTCTTGCTGAAATTTAAGATCCTGATAAGCCCCTCTGAGTTATAGCAGTAGTTCATGTCCATTCGAAGGGAGCTAAACAAGCCAATTAGTTACTTCAATGACTAGTTTCATTGAGCTTACATGAATTTGTAGCCACCCTACGTGCTTGATGATGCCTCAACTAGACTGGTCTACTATGTAGCCTTGGATAACCTCACCTCCACCCTAGTAAAGAGAATTCACCCACCATCAGTGAGGTTGGTGGATGCATATGCAGAAGCAATCACAAAAAATGTCAATTTGGGGCAACACATCATAGGACCCTTGCCCTCCTTGGGGCTAGCTTCCCATCCAACACAAATCCAAAGACTTAACCATGTCTTGGCCCATCCGACACCAATGATGAATCAAGTTTCGTAGCTACTGATAGTGCCTCATCTGGGGCAGCCATTGAACCAAGCACCTCTAGGTCCTCATTACTTTCAATCATAGTAGCAACAGACTTACTCTTAGTAGCCTCAAGTTCCTACATACCTACAAAGCTCTGAGTTTCCACCTGCTTAGTAGAATCAACTTGTAGTGTAGTTGGTCTTCCTTCAGGGTTCAACCTCACAACCACATAACTCCAAGAAAGACCAAATTGATGAGCTGATGGAGTTAGTAAAGAAGATATCTATTGAAATGACACCTTTGAGGAATTAGAATAAAAAACTACAAGATTGTCAGAGAAGTATCCAAGCTAATCTCAATTGAGATAATTGTGACAATTGTGATGTGGGTGCCTCCTCCAAACAAAGCTATAAGAGAGGTCAAAATTCAAGCCAAGGCTTTGAAAGAAATCCTTTAGAAATAAATAATTGAACATGGAACATAAGGACGAATAATGGGGGCATTCCCACACCTCTTGAATAGTCGGCTAATATTGATAAGACAACAAGTGGAGTGTATTTGGAAGAGGCAGCCTTATCCGAGTAGTGTCACATTCACAAAAAAAGGAGGCATTCTAAATTAGACTGTCTAGAATTTCAAACCACAACAAAAATTTTCCAAGTGGAATTTTAGAATGTCCTAGATGGTGTTGGATACAGAGACCTAGTTCCATCTGAACCATATTATTCCTCAGTTCTCATGGTTAATCAAGCTCTTTTCCCATGAAGTGAGAGAAGTGTACCTGAGAAGGAGACTGTTTCCCTAAAGGATGACAAAGCAAAAGAAGTAAGTAATGAAAACCCATTATCCCAACTCTTCGATTTAGTAGATAATGGTCTAGTAGATGAAGAAGAGCCCCATGAGGATGAATTCCAAATGTTTCATCAAAGGGAAACTCCTTACAACCTAAGAAATAGACAAGTAGGTGGCCCTTTTACAACCTCCACTCCTCCCAATAACTTCAATACACCACCTGACCCTAACACTAGTAATAATCTAGGCTACCCTCACATACCTACCACATATTTCAATAAGAATAGGTAGCTAAACCAAACCCAAAGTCAACCTGCTAGCTCTTTTCAGGACAAATACTCTAAGACAAAAGTTAAACAAATGGGGGAATATGTGGTAGAATAATTTAAGAAAGTTAAATTGAGCCTATCAGCCTTTAAATTGCTTAGGGTCCCAACAGTTAGAAATTCCTTCTTTAGGATGCTCAACAGGACCGCGTCATCCAAGATAGCTCAAGAAGTACATACCAAGGTGGTCTCCTTTGACACCTCACAAAATGAGCCTGTAATCAAGGAATTCCTACGAAAGAAAATGGATCAATCTCCAAATCAACAAACAAACAAGCAACTTGCTAAAGAACAAAATCAAGCACAAACTCAGGATAAAACCAATGATAAAGACAAAGCTCAAGTAGCCTAGGTAGATGTATCCATAGGGTTGTTCCAAGGGAACTTGGAGACCCCTCCCTTCCTGACTACCATCAAAATATTTGGAAATAACCTGCATAACTTCTTGCTTGATTTAGGAGCCTCAGCCAATGTTATGCCTTTAGCAGTGTGCAAAGCTCTAGGAATAGTTCTGACTCCCTCCTGATGAAAGGTGACTCAACTAGATAAGATAGAGATCAATATAGTTGGATAAATCAATAGAATACCATGTATATTTCTACTGATCCAAGGGTGCAATAGACAGTTGACATTCAAGTTGTTGATATCCCTAACACCTATGACATAATACTAGGAAGGGATTTCACCCGGGCATTGAACAAATATGTTGCAACAGATTTTTCTCACTTGTGGCTACATTGGAAAGGGTTTCCAAACCAGATCCATATCGATCAGGAGCCTCACATGAATTTCATGATCACAGAGTAAAACAACACAAATGAGGTGTTATTCACAAAAATAGAATTGGGAAACTACTGTCCTGTGGCTTATCGAGATGAGCAAGAATTCCCAGAGGAAGAAGCAGGCAAGGAGGTCTTTCTTATGTTGTGTAGTGCTCCTACCAACGTAACCTATGCACCTAATAGTATAGAGGCATTGATTGAATCAGAAAATGAAGAATTCAAAGAGGATGGTAGTCTTGGATTACTAGATGGATTCTAAGAGTTTATGCAAAAATGTGTGCAAGATCAACTCAGTCTAGGAGCAAGAATGGACTTTCAAGAGCTCCTATAACCTAGCTAGTGTAGGGTACACAATTCTACCCACTCAAAATTTGAATGTTTCTTATGCTAAATAGTAGTTGAACATATTAAGGGACAAGTAACCCCAAAAGGGGGACTCTGAATAGACCAACAAATCTAGGACCATGCAGAATCCACATAGTCACCCAAAGCTATCAAAGCAGATATATTGCCGCAGAAGGAAATGAGATTCACTAGCTCCAAAGTAAAAGAGGCCTCTAAGTTTTGGACCTTTCACTTTGATGGGTCCAAGTCCAAGCAAGGAGCTGGAGCTGGCTTTGAACTCATTAGCCCTATGGGTAAGACTTATTTTTCTTCCCACAAACTTCAATTTTATTGTACTAATAACATAGTAGAGTGTGAGGCACTAGTCCATGGGATTTTTATGGCACTAAGAAAGAAGGTTAAAATGTTACAAGTCTTTGGATGATTTGGATTTGGTAGTAAATCAAGTCAGGAAGTTGTATTCTTGCCATGATAGAAGGTTAGCAAACTATAGGTATCAAATCTGCGACCTCATAGAAGGACTAGATGCATTTAATATTTAGTTGATTCCATGTTCCAAAAATCATATTGTTGATGCATTAGCCTAGGCAGCTAGCACTCTTCAACCTCTTTCCCTAGCTAGATTGAATAAGTTCACTTTTGAGGTTACTTCCACTCCATCAGTGCCAGACAATGTTACCAACTTCTAAGTCTTTAATGATGACAAACATATCATGTATTTTATCACAAGATCTGATGTGTTCACAACTCAAATAATTGATGAGATAGAGCCCGAAAAGGCTAAACTAGACATAGAAGTCATTAACCTAAAAAAAAATACAATACTAGAAGGCATGGTTCAACTAGAGAGAATATTGGACTTGGATCAGATAAGGGATCAAGATTAGCAAAATAAGAAGGCTTCAATTGATAATCGGAATGATGCTCATAACCTATGAACAACTAAAGAAGTCAAGAATGTGTTCATTAGCAAAGTGTGCACACTAGAAGAAAGGAAGGGGATCATTTGTGCACTGTGAATGTATCATAATGTGATTTCTTGGAGCTATGAGGACTTAAAGACATATGATACCTCGATCATCACTAACACCATCCCCCTCAAGCCAGATGTGAGACCCTTCCAATAATGACAATGCCTAATCAACCCATTGCTACAGCCCATCATCTATAAAGAAGTTCAGAAGTTGTTGTCTACCTGAATTATCTCCCCGATTAGGCACTCCACATGGGTGGAAAATCTAGTTCTGGTTAGAAAGAAGAATGATGAAATCAGATTATGCGTAGATTTTTGAAACTTAAATAGGGCCTCAGAAAAGGACAACTATCTAGTACCTTCATTAGATGAGGTATTGCAAATAGTTAATGGATCTCAGATGATGTCCTTCTTGGATGGTTACTCAGGATATAATCAGACCTGAAGGTGCAATATGAGGATAGGCACAAAATGGCTTTTACCACAAAATGGGAAACTTTTGCATACAAAATAATGTCGTTTTGACTAATCAACGTTGGTTCCACATTTCAACATGCCATGGATATTTCCTTCAAGGACCTAATTGCCATATGCATCATCATATATATGGATGATCTTACTATTTTTTCAAAGAGAAGAGAAGACCATGTCTTAGATCTGTGTGAGGTCTTCCAAAAATGTAGAGAGTTCGACATTTTGTTGAATCTAAAGAAGTGAATCTTTGGATTTATAGAAGGAAAGCTTTTGGGACACATGATCTTAGAAAAAGTAATCTCAATAGACCCCTAATGTATCCAAGCTATACTAAAAATTTAGCTTCTAGGCAGGAAGAAGGAATTGAAATATTTCTTTGGAAAGATAAACTTCGTTAGAAAGTTCACCATGGGATTTGCAAAAATCATCAAAAATTTTATGTTATGTTGAAGCAGGATGCCAAAGTGGTATGGAAGCTTGAAGCCAAGTAGGCTTTCAAGGAAATCAAGAAAGAAATTATTGATGCACCATTGTTGGTTAGTTGAGACTACTAGAAGCCATTTTATATCTATTCATTTCCTTCATGCCACTCTCGTGCCAACATATTGATGTAGAAAGATGACAAAGGGAGTGAACACCCTATTGCCTTCATGAGTGCTCCACTAAAAGATGCATAGTTTAGATATCACAATGTTGAAAAGAAAGCATACACTTTGGCTAGAGGAGTTAATAAATTTTGGCACTATATCTTGAGGAACAAGGTATTTGCAATCATGCCAGATCCAACAATCAAGACTTTGTTAATGCAGAATGAGATGGGAGAAAGAATAGCAAAATGGGTCACTTTATTATAGGAATACAACATGATGATTTAGCCCATGAAGTTGGTTTGAGGACAAGCCCTCACTCAAAAAATCACTGAAACAATAGCTGAAATAGGACTCGAGATCACAATGCAGCAGTATTAGCTGGAAGACATTTCTCCCAGAGAGTGGTACGATGACATTGTCTACTATTTCTTGAACAAAAAGTTCCCATCCTGGCTGCAAGGAGTACAAAAGTGTGCTCTAAGATTGAAGAGTAGCAGCTACATGTTGGAAGGATCTATATTGTACAAATGAAATCACAAGGGAATCTATCTCAGATGCCTTGGAAAAGAAGAAGTAGCTAGCATACTGAAATAATTTCATGACTAATTTGGCACTAGCCATAGATTTAGCCTTTCAACATCCCACCAAATTTTTCGGGTTGGGTACTACTGGCTAATGGTGTTTAAGGATGCACATAACCATGTTAGAACCTGTCACATTTTTCAAACTATTGCTACCAGAGAAAGAAATGTTGTTGTCTCGCTGCAACCAGTCCTAGAGGTAAGGCCATTCGCTCAATGGGGACTTGAATTTATTGGTCTAATAATCCCACCATCCTTTGCAAGCCATAGTTATATTCTAACCACTTCTGATTATTGCACTAGATAGACAAAAGCAATAACATGTAGGCAATGCACTACTGAAGTTATTATTTTTTTAGAAATATTTATTTTGAATTGCTTCGGTTGCCCATTTTCCCTCATGTGTGATAATGGCCCTGCCTTCTTGCCCCTTATGTTTGCTAGTTGGGCCTTTGATTACAGATTTGTACTTAAATTTTCTTCCAACTATTACCCTTAGGGAAATGGCCTAGCCAAGTCAACAAATAAAAAATTAATAACTATGATCAAGAAATTGCTTGACAAGAATCCCAAAGACTGGCACACCCAAGTGTGTTTTTCCCTTTGGGTAGATCAAACATGCCATAATGTTGCTCTAGGTGATTCCCCATTCCATCTCATCTATGGCATGGAGCCCATCTTCCTCATATACCTCAAGATCCCCACACTCCTATTTCTTAACACATACTATGAGGAAGGAGATCGTTAAGAACCTCATTTAGCTGATTTGTTACATTTAGAAGAAGTTTGTAATAGAGCAATTGAATTTTTTTCCAAACACTAGGGAATAGTCAAAATATGGTTCTATCGTAGAGCCAAAGTAAAGGCCTTTAGGATTGCTTATTTAGTCCTCTATTAGGGCAAGGACCATGAAAAGAAAGGGGGACATGACAAATTCAACAAGCTCTAGCTTGGCCCCTTTGAAATTTTAGAAGTTTTAGGAGATAATTCCTTTTGCCTCAAGACACTCACTAGAGAGGATGTCCCATTGCCATTCAATGGGAAGAAACTCAAGCATTATTTCCTTGCTTGAGCTTTTCAAGCTTGTCTTTTTTATTTAGTGCACATAAGCTAGCTTAGGTTCCTTTTTTGCTTTGTTGTTATGTCTTCCCTTCACTTTTTGCTCGTTGTCCTGACTCTTTTTTTTTTGTTGAGGGTGTCCCTTCATTCTTGATGTGGTAGTCATGCTTGGCCTTTCAGATGGCTTACTTTGTTGTCCACTCCTATTTTGTCTATGGATAAATCTTCATCCATAACTATTGATTTCTGACCACTCCCGTGAAGTGGGTTTCCTTACTTGAACTCTGGCTTGACCTAGGATAGGACCCTTGTTTGAATATTTTCACACTTATCTCATATCATGCACGAAAAACACAATTTAAATGATTATGATGAGCTGTACAATAGTTTTTATGAGGTTTCAGTAAGTTAAAAATTCTAAGTATGCTCTAGTGACCACTATGATTCCAAACCCACTATAGGCTTCAGTGCTTACACAGTTGAGCAAAAGGAAAAAGAGTACCAAAAGAAAATATTCAAGAAAAGAAAAGAAAGAAAGTGTTAAAAAAAGAAACTGTGTGGGTGTTGGAGCAACTCCATCAGGGCTATGGATGCCCGACTAGCAATAGAGCAATGTTCACGAGGTCATGATGATAACTCCATCTAGGCTATGGATGATTGATTGGCAACAGAGCAATGCTGAGGTTACTTTTGGGGTTGGACACTTTATGTATCTTACCTTGAATGGTTAGTGATTGTCCGTTATGGTTTACAAAGAAAGGGAATGAACTCATTATGCACACACTTTTGAGATATCTCTGTGATCTAATTCAACTAAGGATCTCGTTCTCCTTTGAGTTCCTAGTTTGCTTATGGAAATTGGATTCTCGGTTTTGGATGAATCCTTACCCTTAGAATGCTCAAGAGCATTCTCCTAGTGGAGTCACCATTTGTTGTTCTAATAGCACACACACCTTGTTTGGAACGGGGAACCCCTCTTTCCTTTCACCTTCGCTGGGTCACTTTTTTCGTTCACCTCATTTTGTGTGCCCCTAATTTTGAGCTTCAAGTGGTCAGGAGTCCTAAATTCATCATTCTTAGTTTACCAAAATTCATCACCCCAAAAATTTGTAAGTCTTTGACCATCACAGGAATTCCCATGTGGGTTTCTCTTGGCCCATTGCTCTAGCATCCTCCAAGTCCTACAGGTCTGTAGTTGTAGGCTTCCTTCTCTACAATGCTCTTATCTCTTTATTGTTCAAACTACAGATGACTCAAGACATCCACCCATATGGTGGGTCCTGTAGCCAACTCTGCTATTATCTCTCAACCACTAGTCAACGGTGAAGTCATGGGGTCATCCCACATTGCAGGTCTTTCATTTCCTGTTGTTGGTTCATCAAGTCCCGCACCCAACAACTCCATTGGTCACCATACCTACATTTATTGTGGGTCATAAATGAATTTTTTCCTATAAATAGGCACTTTGACCTATCATTTTCACATCAGTTGAGTTCAAATTTTGAAGAGAGAAATTGAAAACATAGCTCCTACGCTCGCACAAGCTCCTGGAGGATCAACAGTGTGATCATCATCAACATCCTATGCCATCTCCAAGTAATTTTTCCTCCAAGCACTTAGAATGAATCTTTTTTCCATAGCTATCGCTTGTAAAACAATGATTAAACCCTCAAAAGGAATGATTAAACATTCAAAGACCTTCCTAACAGTCCACCTAGTGCAAACTCCATCGAAATTTCTTCACAAAATTGTTTAAACAATGCCCCAAGTCAATGTTGAACCTTTCCCCATCGACACTGTTCTTCACAAAGTGTTGACCCCTCTACAACCCACAACATCCTCATTTCTGCCCTAATGTCAAAATGTTTAGCAAAAAGAAATTAAGTTTGTGAACCTTTGTGGGTCCTTTAATGTCGGCTGCTGCATGCGGGCCTCTGCCATCTCACCACCATTCTCAAATGGATTACCCTTGCCTGCTTCCCATATCACAAGCCCTACCAAAGTTACCTCTACTGAATAAAAGTGACTAAGTCATGTATTATGGGCTATTCCTTGTAGACCTCCGTTTACGATTCGTCATCGCTTGAGCATCATTCCCTAACAACTAAGCCATCAGTTATGCCTGCAGTGTGGACCTTGTTGGTGTTTTTCTTGTAAACTAGGTTTGTCTCCTAATCTACCTATGGAATTGCCAATTCCAATCAAGGGCAGCTCAAAGGACCTAGACCAACTAACGAGGACTTTAAAATAACCTCCTACACTTCGGGCTCTGCAAGAATGGGCAGGGTGATCCCTTTAGCAATATCAACAAATTGAAACACATACATAACAAAATATTGCTCAACAAATAATCTCATTTAATGACTCAACATAATAGGATAATAATGAATAGAATTGGCTATTCATCAGTAATATCAACTACTTGGCGCATGAGATAACCACAACATTATAACACAAGGATTTAAAATGATTTTGAATTTTGAAAATTGGGGACCCGGCTGAAAACAACAGAAGTATAATACTTGACCAGTGCCAGAAAATGGCCTATGGAGTCATATAACTAGCATTCATCCTACAATGTTGAAAATTTTATGAAGATCCTTACAAATGTTATCACATTATGACAACCAGATTACTGAAATTTCATCTGATAACCCTTCTTATAAATCCATTTGAAACATAGTATTCATGTTACATATGTTGAAGCAATTACACTATCCTATGAACAAAAGGCGATAATAAATGCACCTTGTGCTTCATTAAAGCAATTACATTATTCTCAGAATAGAAGGCAACAACATATATCAATCTAATGCAGCAAATGTGCATAAAAAGACTCAAATAATCTTATTATTGAATAAAAAAGAGTAGTACATCTCAGAAATGGAGACAATTATCAGCTAAATATAAACATGAGAACACAATTCATAACATACACTTTCAGATTTAATGACTCAATTACATTTATCCCAGCTATACAGTTCTAACCAGAGCTTCTGCCTGACTTGCAGAGCTTTCAGAAATTGGAATCCCCAGCCTTTTTTTTTTACAATGAGAGAAGAAAAGAATAAAAGAGAAACAAAAGTAGCCCTAAGATCAGTTTGATCTGTAGATGCCATCTGGAAACTCAATCCACCATTGATCAACAAGTTGTTCAAAACCTCTCATCTCTTTGTAACTGAATTTACCTCTTCATTTGCCTTTTTTGTTAGTTGCTCTTCAACAAAAAAAATTCCCACATGGAGAATCTTCAAATTCACTTAATTGCATAAAAAATGCTTCCGTGAAAAACTCTTATTTCTGTTCTTTGCTTTGTTTGCTGCAGATTATACCTTCACTTTTAAATATTAAAGTTTCATAACTTTAATAATACTCTCCACTTTACATTTTAAAATATTTTGCATCCGATGCAAAATATTTTCACCTTCAGCTCATATTTAAAATTTTCCTTTTATTCTACAACCACTTTTCACTTTATATACCTCTCGTGAATAATACACTCTACCTAGCAATTTCTTATTTACTGTACTAAACCTAGGACCAACAAAGTGAATATTAAATTCACTTTTCACTTCATGCCACATTTACGTGCATTTTAAAATTCCTCCCTGTAGTCAAAAGTTAAAAAATTTACCTATAAGCAAAATTCCTTAAAAAGGAATTCACAGGCACCCACCTCTTTATTAAAATTTACTTTTTTGCCAACATTTACCTCTAAAATGTTTTTCCCTTAAAATTCCTTGGGCCCACCATTCATTCTTATTTCAAAGGCATTAAAAATAATTTGGTCCCATTTATATTTTATCCCTGAAAAGGCATCCCTATGATGAAGACTTTGCTCGGGCCCACTCCTGCCACACATCACAAGCTTGCAATTTCGTGGATGCTAAACACCCTTCAGTTTAGGATCACATGATGGTGGGCAGTGGTGGAGATTTAGCTGGATCTTGATCTTCATTTTCCACCGTAGATCTATTTTTGCATCTTCACTTTTGTTGTTTTCCCTAATCTTCATCATGCATCTTCTGCTCTGCAACTTCTCGAGAGTCATGGTGGCTAGGCAATCTCCATTTATTTGCATCACCATCATATAGCTTTTGAGCTAAATGTTAGACACCTTCTATCAATCTTCACGAAGGTTTGAAGTTTCTTAAGCTCCCTCATTCAGCACGATGGGAACCTCTGTGAATAAATCTCCTATATAGTGTTGATCATGTCTTCAACTCATTTGATGGCTCCCCTTGTTTGTTTGTTGCGCCCTCCATACATTAAACAATGCGTTGTATCTATTTAAAAAAAAAAAATTAGTAAAGCCTTTTAGCATTCCATTTTGTGCATCTCCTGTTGGGCATGAGATTCTTTGGAATTTCTATTCTTTCCAATGCCCTCATCATCTGAGTGCTCCTACCCTATAACACGCCTCTCTTCCATAACATTTACCTTTACCAATACATCAGCTACTCTAGTGTTTATTTCTTGATGGATATTCACACAGAATGTTAGTTATTTGTTGTGCTTTGTCAGACATTCAAACCCTTGCCTCCAACTCTGCTCCACATTTTTTATACAACATAGAGAATTCAAACAAAATCTCTATCTCTTGTGCTTAAATGGGTATTCATACCCCTCTTGAAGGCCTTTTCACAAATCCATCTGCACGTACCCCTTCCACTCAATGTGTTCGCTTGTTCTATTTGTATTTGCTTAGAGGTTTCTAAGCTTTTAACAATTCATTGTTTGATTTGTTGGCTTTCTAGGCTGTGCCTCCTTTTGCATTTTATTTTGGCAGTTTCTGATGCCTTTTTAGAATATGCATCTATTGGTGGTATCCTTATTGGTGCCCTCTATGTGCAGGCTGTAATCACCATGGTGTGGCCTCCTTTATTCACTGCATAAAACTCCCTTTCATCATCATATCAATAGCCCGTGCCATCTTTTAATACCACGTTTCACTTGCTTTGATGGATGCCCAGATCCTCTACACATGCACACGGGCTCCATATAAGTTTCTGTTGCAATTGTTTGACAATTTCTAATGCCCTTTCAACATACACATTGCATGCGCATTCAACAATCATTATTTTATGAGATCACATTCAATTGGGAATATTGCAGCCAATAGGCCACATACCCTACCTCTTCTTTAGCTCATGGTGTTCCATGAGACACTCCATCAACCTTTTCAACAAGTCCATTTTGTTCATATTATAGCCAGTGGCATAGCATTTCCCATGGGATCACTTTTATTGAGGTTATCTGTCAAACAAATTTATGCATGCCCTGTGCACTACATATTCTCAGAGCCCTATACCTCATTCGAGCTCTCTTTAATTGGCATGGTGGCCACTTTTGAAGTTTATTAGGTCTTTTAAACATTCCATTGTATATATTTTGTATTTGGCATTCCACGATGAATTCCCCTTCAACTGATTATGATGTCTCTGTTGGTAGCGTAGACCGTCCTTAATAGAAGCCATTTGTAGTAACAAAATTTTCTTATCGGTGTTCATGCTCAGTGAGACCTCACCAAGCTCGTACCATGGCTTGCAAAATAAAATCAGTCGACACCTTATTATACAAAGCACAAGGGGTATGAGCCACCATGTTTCCTCACATCGGCCTCCTACCTCTGTAAAGACGCCCTATTTTCATTTACGCAGAGCTTCTCAACTTTCATTTTGTGTGTGGCAGCTGTGGTGTCCTATTCACTGCTTTTCTTTGACAATTTCAAAGGCTTTCACTATCAAATGTATTTGGTTTTGCAACTAATTGTAATTGCTGTAGGGGCGATTCATTTACATCTACATTTGGCAATCACTCTAGGCGTTCCCTTACTACATTTGCTTGGAGATATCTGAGACTTGTTTAACAAATCCATTTTATTGGGCCTCAACTTTCATTTTTTGGAAAGTTTCTGAAGATGCACCAAATTCCCTTTATGCCCTGCTTTGTATGGAGTTCCATCTTATGCGCTTGCATTTCATTAGTTTCCTTTACAATATCAAGTTAGCTCCTTGGAAAATAAGGCGTCAAAACTCTCTAGTGCTTCACTATTTATGAGGACTTTCATACAACTCATTAATATGCATACACTATAGCACGTGCATTGCCCTCTCTCAAACATATGATGCATCACAATCATATTGAAGGTTAGATAAGGAAAATCAAATTGAAGTAAGCTCCTTAACACAAGTACTATCAAATACTTGATGCAGTCTTCGGGTGAAGATTAAACTTGCATTGAATGGGACCACATTTCAAAGACATTATGTCAAACAAGATGCTTTCCCTCAAATTATAATGTGTTGCTTCCATCCTTATTTGAGCCTCTTGCTTCAAGAGATCCAAAGCCTTTGATAGTCCATTTTGCTTTGGCACCAATCGATATCCTTAGCCTCACTCTGCTTATCCCTTGTAGTATTTGAAACATTCTCATGCACATTAAGTCATTTTCCCTTATTTGCTAAATACTTAGTGTTATTGAAGAGTTTCCTTTGTGCTTTGAGCATTTCCTCTATCCATTCTCAATAGATTTTACTTATAATGTGGTGAACATTTTATGGAAACTCTACTATGGCCCCCAAGTAGCATAGTTGTACTTCAATTTTATTTACTTTGTAGTTTTGACATCCACACAAAGTATTAACTTATGTAATTGACATGCCTTCATGGCACCATGTAATTGTTCAAGCATTTTAGCAAAATTGAAAGTGTTATGATGTTATCCCATGGCAACTCAAGTGAAGCACTACCATCATCAAGCTGTGGGAGGAACTTTGTGTTGCTGGAAAATGACAATCCACTGATGAAATAGTGCATTTGAAATTCACACATTTCATAATCAAAGTATCCCTCAACCAAAGCATGTCGGGTCCCCATGTGGGTCTGGCTAAAAAAAAAATCATTTTCAAACAACTTTCTAGCTCAATTTCATCTGAGACGACATCTAAGTGCATGTGGAGTGAAAACATGAAATGGGTTTGCATTAAAATCTGTTTTCAGACACATTTGAAAAATGGTGAAAACTGGCCAAGTAGGCTCTGGAATCACCTTTGAAAACTAGGCAAATGACCTCGTGAAGCTGTAACAACTTGCAGACTCATAAACATTCATCCTGAGAATACAATGCAAAAGATAGATCAAAGCAATCAATCATGAGGAAAAAGTTGTTAACTGGCAAAGTTGCCCTCTCGGACCTTTCTGCAAATGTAGCTGTTCAGAACTAGTTTAAACTCAAGAGATCACCTTATTGCTAAAATATCAAATCAGCTCCTAGTGAGATGCCACTGGACACAGTAGAACATTTTAGCACATTGAGCACGTGTGCAAGAGGAATTTCCTTCAATCATCATCTATCAAAAGTTATTGACGCTCGAAGTCAGCCTCTCAGAAAGGTTTTAGTGCAAAACTGAAGAAATTCCATTTGGTTTCAATCTGTTAAAAATAGCAAATCAACTCGTGAAGCTCTGAAAATTGACCTGTGAGCTCATCATGGTATAGAGAATGCATAACAACATTCGTTTTGGCATGGAAATCATCTGGTTGCAAAATGCAAGCTCAAACAGGAGGCCACTTCGCAAAACTGAACGTTTGCAAACTACAGAACAGTGACAAAACCCTCCAGCTTCACTTTTTGAAACCTTGATAAAACTCATTGTGGGAAGCTAAAAATTGACATGCATGTTCGCATATGACACATGAGTGTTTCTGCAAAGGGAATTTTCTTAGAAATCAGTGGGCTTCAAATTATGACCCTCTAAAGTAGGTCATTCAGGCAAGTTCATTAGGTGCACTTCTGAAAGTGCATAGGAAAAATTTTGATATAGGCATCTCAAATTTGCAAAATTTGAGAGTTCCATCAGACCTCACAGCCCTCTTCATCATTCTAGGTTCACAATAAAAAACACTAAGTTAAACCTTCATGTGGGCTAGCATTTGTAGAGGTCTGTCTACGGACCACCCCACCTCCTTCGTTGCTCCGAACGTCCGAGTGACCTTGTCTACCCACACTGGAGACTTTTCCTAGGTCATTTCTCTCTAAGACTTCAATGAAAAGACTAAGTTCAGTGGTCATGTAGGTTGTTCCTTATAGGCCGTTGCCTATGGCACGCTATTTCTCAGTTGTTGGTTATTAATAGTGGTGACCTCAATTTTTCCCACAATGCGGAACCCACATCCTCCATTGTCTGAGCTCATCTAAAATGAAGTGGCCAAGTTTAAGTGTTTGTAGGTCTATCTAAGCGGGTTGCTGCATGCGGACCACCATCTCACTATCGTCATTACTAACAACCTTCACACAATGACTATCTATCGGTTCTCCCTTGCACCTTCCAAGTTGATCAAACCTTACAATGACAAGCCTAATGGTCAAGGACTCTGCGCATCCCACACTGTGGAACTCCTCATGTGGGTTTCCACCTCTTGATCACCATTACTTAATGATAGATCCCAAATGCCCTTTGAGCCACCATCCTCTGCATACCTTGAGACCGCATGAGCATAATGACCAATCAAGTGACTTCAAGGACCTTATAACTAATTTATGCATGTACCAAACTTGCATCCAAATAATTTGACTGCCAAATCCTTACTGAGGAACTATGAATGCGGGCAACTATCTATGCGTTTCTATGACCCTAGTTTCATCTTTCTTTCAACCCCTCCTGACAACCTCCAGCCTAGGGAAACCCACATCCCTAGGCCCGCATTTCTATCTTTGATCCAAATGAGCCTCAAATGATGAATATTGATGAATTTTATGATCTCCTAGTGATGAATTGTTGGAACTGACCCTCATTTCACAAGATTTAATTAACACTTCCCTTATTTCTATATGAATACATTTACTACGTCTTTGTATGTAAGATTTATAGTATCTGTTGTGGGTCCATCTGGGAAGTCTGTCGAGAAAGAGAAGGGAAAGAAACCTGCATTCCTGCCAAGAGGGAAGGAGGAGAAGGATCAGATGAAGTATCAATTTCGTGGGGTACAATGCACCTCCAAGATCACTTCCACTTGGGATTTCGTGTTAGACACCAATCTTGGACATGTGGATATAGATGAGTTCTCAAAACCCTGGTTTTTGAGGGTTTTAGAACTACTTCCATAAAAATGACTATAACTTCCTCAATACTAGATGAAATTGCACCAAATCACCACAAAATGAAAGCTACTTCACCCCTCTATCAATCCATGTCAGGGTTATATCTATATAGAGAGGTTTTTGGCCTTACCAAGCATGAAATTAGAGAAAGAACACACATAATTTAGAAAATAGAGCTTATTCTTAGCATTAGATATTCACAAAAACTTCAAAAACCTTTTCCTCAACCCAAAGGAGGCATTTTAAACTTGTTTCAACTCCTTTTGATGTCCCTCAACTAATTTTTGAATTAGGGATCTATTGGAGGACTAATGACACTTGTTTTGAAAAAGTTGACAACTTATGACAACTTATAACAACTTATACTAAAATGCCTCAATTGACTCCATTTGAATACAAATTGATCCTAGACATACCTACCATACTTAAAAACATCAAATTACATCATACCTACTACTTGGATGCATCATGACAACTTTTTCCTTTCTTAAGCCTAGATGCACCAAGTTTACAATATTGAAATGAGACCTATTACAAACCATTGTAAAAACACCAAAAATGGTCCATTGGACCTTATTACAACACGAAAACATTGAAAAACAAAACAAAAATTGAAAAAATACTCATGGAGGCATGAGAACCCCAAGGTGCCCCTGCACCATACACCCGGGGTGGAAAAAATCTCAAGTACCACCTAAGATCATTTGTTGCAAAGAAGTGCCATGATTTTTTATGTCCTCTTCACTCATCCAAGTTGCATCTTCAGGTGGAAGACCTTTCCATTTAACTAGATATTCATTATATACCTTGTTTCTTGTCCTTTTTACCTCCTTAGTGTCTAGGATTGCTTCAAGTTTCAAAGGTTCATATGGTGGATGGTCTTGCACCTATTCTTCATCAGCTTCCACACCTATTCTTGCATCCAAAGATCCCTTAAAGGGGTACAAGTCAGAAACATTAAATATGGGAGAGATAGCCACTCTAGGGGGGAGTGCTATCTCATAGGAATTTTGCCCAAATTTATGAAATATCTTGAAAGGGCCTATTTTCTTCATTTGGAGCTTTGTATATCTACCCTTAGGTAACCTTTCTTTCTTCAAATATGCAAAAAATAGATCTCCCACCTTATACTGAACATTTTTCCTTTTTAAATCGGCCCTCTCTTTGTATTTTTCCACACTCTTCTTAAGACTCTCCTTCACTTGATCATGGATGGATTTCATTGCAATGGAAAACTCCTCTCCTTCTACACTCCTCTTCTCCATTCCCTTCAAATATCTCAACTCAAATATTCCCCTTGGGTTCATTCCATACACCACCTCAAAGGTAATTTTTCCTATGCTCCTATTTATGGAATCATTATAAGCATATTCTACTTGGGGTAGCACCAAATCCCATTGAATACCATGCTCTTTTATTAAGCACCTCAGCAAGTTATCAAGTGATCAATTGACCACCTCTATTTGTCCATTAGTTTGAGGATGGTAGGCAGAACTATATTTCAAATTATTCCCCAACTTTCGTCATAAGGTCCTCCAAAAATGACCTATGAACTTGTAGTCCCTATATGATACAATGCTCATAAGAATTCCATAAATTCTCAAAACCTCTTTGAAAAATAGACCTGCAATGTTAGGAGCATCACTAGTGCACTTGCAAGGAATAAAATGGGCCATTTTTCTAACTCTATCAACCACTACAAAAACACTATCAACTCTCCTTTATGTCTTAGGCAGTCCTAAGACAAAATCCGTACTTATGCTTTCCCAAGGTCTATTTGGGATTGGTTGAGGTTGGTAAAGACTACCATTTGAAGTATTTCCTTTTGCTCTTTGACATATGGTGCAAGTTTCCACAAACTTCCTTACATCCACTTGCATTTTAGGCCAAAAGTAAAACCTCCTAACCTCCTCCAAGGTTTTTTCAAGTCCAAAGTTCCCTCCAAGACTCCCACTATGATTTTCTTTTATCAAAATCTCCCTCATAGAGCACTTGGGTATGTACAATTGAGCCCCCATAAACAATAGACCATCTTGCAAAACATAATCAGCATATTCACTGTGAAAAGTTTCTAAAAATTGAGAGAAAACATCAAAAGCATCCTTGAAATCTTCATCCTCCTTATGCATACCTTTAAGAGCTTCTATGCCCACACTTTGAAATTGAACTTCTTGAAGCATCATGACCCTTCTACTAAGGGCATCTGCAACTTTATTTGCTTGTCCCTTCTTATGATTTATGGTGAAAGTGTATGTTTGTAGGTATTCAACCCACTTCATGTGCCTTTGGTTCATTTTTTCCTATCCATTCAAGAAACTAAGTGCATGGTTGTCAATGAATACTATAAAATCCTTTGGTAACAAGTATTGTCTCCATTTCTTTAAGGCTTGGACCATAACATACAACTCTAAATCGTATGAAGAATATTTTCTCTTAGCCTCATTTAGTTTTTCACTAAAGAATGCAATCGTCCTGCCTTCTTGACTTAGGACAACACCTATTGCTTGACCACTTGCATCACATTCAATAGTAAAAAAATTATTAAAATCAAGAAGAGCAAGGATAGGTTATTGTGATACCTTTCTTTTCAAGTATTCAAACCTTTCATTTGCTTCATTGGTCCATAGGAACTTACTCTTCTTTTCTCCTTTGATTGTATCTATGATAGGTGCATAAATGTGGCTGAAATTCTTGATGAATTTTTTGTAGAAGCTTGCAAGGCCATGGAAGCTCCTCACATAATCCACTGACTTAGGTGGTGACCAATTGAGTATAGCCTCAACCTTTTATGGATCCATTTTCAAACTTCCCTTTGCTATGACAAACCCAAGATCGACTAATTCTTCTTTCATAAACTCACAATTTTGCATGTTAATCAATAATCCCTCTTCATGAAACCTCCTTAGAACCATGTTGAGATGCTTCAAATGATCCTCCTTAGACCTGCTAAATACAAGAATGTCACCCAAATAAACCACAACAAATTTTCCAATAAATGGTTTCAATACCTCATTCGTTAGTCTCATGAAGGTATTGGGGTCATTGGACAAGCCAAAGGGCATCGCCATCCACTCATAAAGACCTTCATTGGTCTTGAATGTTGTTTTCCATTCATCCCCCTCACAGATCCTAATTTGATGATACCCACTTTTCAAGTCAATTTTTGAAAAATAGCAAGCCCCTCCTAGAGAATCCATAAGATACTCCATCCTTGGCATAGGAAACCTATATCTGATGGTTATCCTATTTATGGCTTTTGAATTAGTGCATAACCTCCATTTTCCATATTTCCTAGGAGCCAACATGGTAGGGACTGCACGAGGGCTCAAACTCTTCCTCACTAGGCCTTTATCCAATAACTCTTGAACTTGTTTTTCTATTTCTTCATTTTGGGTTGGTGTCATCTTGTAGGCAACCTTATTAGGAAATGTAGCTCTTGGTATTATGTCAATATGGTGACCGATATCTCTGATTGGGGGTATGGAACTAGGCAATTCATCCACCACAATGTCCTTATACTTCTCCAACAAAGTTTGGACTTCACTAGGAATAGGTTCTCCTTTGTTTGTAGACAAAATAGACCTGCACTTTGGCTTAACAATCAAGGAAAACCCTAGACCTGCCTCTTCCTTTAAGGCCTTCAAAAACTATTTCTCTCCTACCACCATGATACTAGACCTAAGTTGCTTATCTATACCCTCATCTGGTAAGGGACTCATGGTGAAAGATTCCCCATCTTTTGTTACCTTGTAAGTGTTTTTCTGCCCATCATGTTGGGCTTTCCTATCATACTGCCAGGGGTGGCCTAGAATTATGCGGAAGGAATCCATGGGAATAACATCACATAGTATTTTATCCTTACACTCTTCAATTTTAAATTCTATCCAACATTGCTCATTGACAAACACCTATTGACCTTTGTTCAACCAAGACACCATATATGGTGTGGGATGAGGAATCTTTTTCAATTATAGTTTCTCAACCATCTCTAAAGACACTAAGTTATCAGTAGATATTGAGTCTACAATTACCTTCATACCTTTCCATGGGATTTACATGTGGTCTTGAATAGGGACTTCCTCCGTGGTGGCTCCTTAGCACTTGGTACCTTAAGAAGTGTCCTCCTCATCATCAAACTTTCTCCAAATTCAAGGTCAACAGGTCTGGAAGGTGAATTCACACTTTGAACATCCTCCTCTTGCACCAACTGGTTTCTCCTTTCCCCACCATGAGAGATTGAAGCTTGTTTCTCAGGGCACTTGAAGGTTAGGTGTCCAAATTGGTTATAAGAGTAGCATCTTCAAGAGAATGAGTTAGAGCCTCTCCCATTATATCTACCCCTTCCATTAGATCTCCCACCTCTGAATCCACCTCTTGACTCTTGACCTTGTTCTTCTTTTCCACTTTTCTCCCCTTGACTTTGTGACTAATTTCTACCACCAAAATTTCCTCTTCCTTTGAAGTTTCTACCTCTACCCCTTCGTTGCTACTCTTGCTTCCTCTTCAACTTCTCCTCTGCCTTACGTGCCACTTGGAAACACTCTTCCATTATCTTAGGGGTCACTAGACTCATCTCATCTTGAATTTCAAACCTTAGGCCATTCAAATACCTGGCCACTTTCTCCTTCTCATTCTCCGCATGGCCACACCTCATACTAAGTTTGTGAAACTCCTCATTATAGGTTGCCACATCCATGTCCTTTTGTTTTAGGTTATGTAGTTTCCTAAATAATTGCACTTCATGATCTATAGGGAGAAATTTTTCCTTCAATCTTCTCACCATTCTTTCCCATGAAGTAATCATGTTCCTACCCTCTTTCACTCTTTCTCCTTGGTGATAATTCCACCAAGTTAAAGCAGCCCCATTCAATTTAGTTTTGGAAAAATTAACCTTCTTGTTTTCTGCCATTTCCTTGTACTCAAAATAATTATTCAAAGCATCCACCCACTCTAGTAGTGCCTCAACATTCATCTTTCCCCCATACATTGGTATGTCCATCTTCACTTCAGAAGCTTTTTCTTTTATGGTTTTCAAGGCACCAATGAACCTTATCTCTTTAGGAGGAATCTCCTCTTCCAGATGGTCTTCATCTCCACCCTCTATCTCCTCTTCTGAGGTACTCTCTTCCTCAGTAGCCACTCTTTTTTTCTCTAAGGCCTCTATCTTATCTCTCAAAGCCTTCAACTCCCTTGTAACTGCAGACCCACCTTTTGGAGGCATTTTCCTTCACACACCTCAACTCACAATCTCTCTTAACAAATTTCACAATCATACTTGGCTTTGATACCACTTCAATTTAGATTGGTAGGGGAAGCAACTCCTTTTTAATAGCAAGGTTCTCTCAAATGCTCTAAGTGGACTCCTCAATTCCACTATTCCTTCATGAAGACAACCCAACCTCCCCACTTGTGTTCCACAACCAAAAAAATCCAAAGGTCTTAAGGATGATTAGAATATTTTCACCATGGAAAAACATGACACAATAATTAGACTTTTCACTTAGGAACCTTCATTCATCCACCACTCCAATTCAAGCTATGCACCCTTATAGCCCTATCCGATAGGGATAGTCAACATAAAAATATCTTAAGAGTAGGAACCAAAAAATTGCACTAGTTTTATACACCTCACAAGGACCCCTACAAGTCTCCAAAACCCCAAGACATGACAACAAAAAGGAAAACCACAATGGACTAAACTTCAACACCACAAGGACGCCTAATTTGTCTATACAATGCAAGAACCCAAGTATCTTGGCACACCCCAAAACCCCTAAGCAACAAACAATGTTCCTACAACATTATCAAACACATTTCAACATTTCCCAAGCACCCTTATTGTAAAAACACCCACAAACTTGCAAAATTCAGACTTTTGCTTACAATTCTAGGCCTGTCACATAGAGATTCTAGGCCTAGCGCATCAAATATCTTCCTCCAAAATCCATGTCATCCTTTGAAACCTTTTTAATCTCAAATTAAACATGAAAACCTTCCATTCCACCTATATTTAGCATTTTTTACATGGTGGAATTGGAAGATACAAACATTTTTATCTCAAAACCCTAGTTTTTGAGGGTTTCAGACCTACTTCCAGAAAAATGACTATAACTTCCTAAATACAAGATCAAATTACACCAAATCACCACCAAATGAAATCTACTTCACCCCTATATCAATACATGTTAGGGTTATATCTGTACAAAGAGGTTTTTGGTCATACCAAGCATGGAATCAGAGAAAGAACACACAAAATTCAGAAAATAGAGCTTATTCTTAGCATTAGATCTTCACAAAAACTTCAAAAACCTTTTCCTCAACCAAAAGGAGGAATTTTAAACTTGTTTCAACTCCTTCCAACATCCCTCAACTAATTTTTGAATCAGGGAATCGTTGGAGGACTAATGAAACTTGTTTTGGCAAAGTTGACAACTTACGACAACGTATAACAACTTATACTCAAATGCCTCAATTGACTCCATTATAATACAAATTGATCCTAGAAACACCTATAATACTTAAAAACATCAAATTACATTATCCCTAGTGCTTGGCTACATCATGACAACTTTTTCCTTTCTTAAGCCTAGATGCACCAAGTTTACAATATTGACATGAGACCTATTACTAACGATTGTAAGAACACCACAAATGGTCCATTGGACCTTATTACAACATGAACACATTGAAAAACAAAACAAAATTACAAAAGCCTCATGGAGGCATGAGAACCCCAAGGTGCCCCTGCACCAAATCCCAAGTACAAACTGTACACACGGAAAGTTGTGGAGGGAGAATCTTTAAAGAAAGCAAAGAGAATAGGGGGATTTATAAGTGAGATGCCTAAAATTGAGGAAGATCCCCAACATGAAAGAGAAGAAGAGGCCAAATAGTCATGTTCACCACCTACCACTTCCACTCCAATTGTTGTTTCTACCATTGCCACTCCTCCACCTCCTACATGTCAGGCGCTACCTATTTCATCTCCACCCACCATGGACTTTTTAGTCCACCTAGCTTCCACCTCACCAACAACCTCAGTAATGGTATTGGACTCTTCCTCAGCTACTACATCCCTATTGTCATCTTCCTCACTCCCTCCTCCACTACCCACTCTCTTTGTCCCAATTTCTATAGTTGCCACATCTACTATGCCACCTCTCACTTTGTGAGATGCCTTTGTGAAATACATGCAAGGTATACCTGCTAAGATTTCTGGGGTAATCATGAATCCTATAGATCAGGCCTTGATGGTCCATATTTCCGCTAGCCTACCCCTTCCACCACCACCTACAAAGCCACCAAAGATGGAGGCTACCATGCAAATATTCAAAGAGATGGAGAAGCACAAAAGGGATGCCTCTAAAGGTATAGTTGAAGAGCTTGAGGACCCTTTCAAAGATAAGTATTTTGAACACCCAGAGGGAAGATTGAACATAAAATTGGATTAGGTGACGTTCAATGAAGAAAATTTGCATTCCTTAGAGGAGGATAGTAAGGCTCTTAACAAAAAATATATAATAGAAACCTCAGATCAAGAGTTGGATGAAGAGTTGTCCCAGTAGCTCATAGATGTAGGGGAAAAGGTTAGCTCTAAGGAGCATCTTTCTAAGGAGAAAGTTGATATTGATGTCAATGTGGAGATTCTTTAAGAGCCTCCACTAATTGGCCAAGATAAAGGCTTTATCCAAGAATAAGAAGTGCCTCCCAAAAAGGAGGAAGAAGAGAAATAAGAAGACAAGGATGAAGATGCACCAAGGAAGATCCTCGAGCATGAGCATCATGCTATGCTCGAATAAGAAGAAGGGAAGGCATCCCAAAAAGAATATTTCATTGAAGAAAACATAGCCTCTATTGAGTCAGACAAAGAAAAGGCTATACAGATCGAGGACTCAAATGAAGAAGAGAGAATAGATCAAGAGGCCCTGGGCCATGAAGAGGAATAGCCTCAGCATGAACAAAGAGAGGAAGGTGAGCATAAATCACCCAAGGGGGAAACCAAGATGCTCGATTGGCTGGAGTGACAACTACAGAAGAATAATCCAATCATTGTTGATCTGAAGGCTAGGCTTGAAGCAATACTGGCAAGATCAAAGACAAGGACATGAAAAGAGAAAAATCCTAGAGTCTACTCTCATATCATGGTTGATGCCTCTGAATCAAGAACAATATAGATTGCTACACCTATGATAGATAAGGATGCGAGAGCTGGTTATAGTATCTCAACAATCAACTTGGCCCAACAACTAGAGAGAAGAAGATTGATGAATTCCAAGGGTTGGTGGCAACAATCATGCAACAAATGAACATGGATTAGTCCTCGAAAGATGAACTAAAGGCACAAGTGGTAGATCTCACTACCTACATCTAGCAATGGACATCCTTAGAAGAAGAGGCTTGGACAACATCATCCGTACCCCCTCTTCTCTCCCAAGAAGATTTAAATTGAATGGAAAAGATGAATAATTTTACTAAGACCACAACAGATTGGTTCCAACGGGTGATCTACAATGGTGACATGGAAATCTATCATGCTACCTGAATGTTCAACAAATTTTGGGATTTTCAAAAGTAGTTGGAAGCCACTGAGAAGACATGTCACAGATTCACCAAGATGTATAGGATCACATATCCTAAGCTTGAAATCATTCTCAAGCTTCTCAAGAAGACATGGGAATAGGAATTAGGGCTCGTAAAAGATGATCACTAACTAGTGGAGACCTAGAAGATGGGCTTGGATCACATAAAGGAGGTCTTGGAAGGGGTCTTGCATGAAGTTGAGCTTGAACTTGAATGGGTTATGGAGCATAGGAATGACAGTGAGGACTACCTCAAAACAATGACTGATTATGACGTGCTCGCCTTGGAGCTGGATCTAGAGAAAATCAAGCCATTCTTCCACAAGAAGATGGAGCAATGGGTTGTAGATGCACTAATGAAAAATTTCATGGAATTCACTACAAGGGAATTTACCCAATTTGAGAAAGTTATCAAGGCCACACCCAAATGCACCAAGCATTGGGAGTAGATCACTAGAAGATTCAAAAGAATGACCTTTCAGATCCTCCAATTTGACATTATGGAATGGGACACGCTCTAGGATTTGATTGGAAAATTTGTGGAATATGCCACCCTTCAAAACAATGTAGGGAAGCTACTGATTGATGATGAATACCTAACAATATAACTAAAAATAGAAGGAAATCACCTAAAGACAAAACTTCTACATTGTTAGAGCCACTAGAGTACAAAATACAAAAAGACAAAAGTGTATTTTATACAGTTTCATTTTGGGGGGTATGTGAAACCCTAATGTAAAATAAATCTTGGCCACACAATGAAAGTAAATCTTGGCCATTCATTTTACTTTTGGAAGACTATAAATAGGGGTCTCCTCTCATTTTCAAGAGAGAGTTGAGTTGTTGTGTAAAGACATGCTACAAAAAGTTAATAAAAATTGCATTGTTTTGGTGGATTCTTGTGTTTCTTCACATGTGTGCATGATTATTCTCCTCAAATTATATTTTAGCTTTGTTTTTCTAAGTTTCAAGTTACTTTTAATAGTTAGTTCATGTTGCACATTGATAGTGAATAATTTTATGGTGTTGATGCCTTTCATGTTCATACTTTTTGCTATTTGTTGATGATGAACAACAATGTAAATTTAGTCTGAACATTTTTTATTGTTGCACTTTAAATTCATCTATTATTCATGCTTCATGGTGAATGGATAGCTGAAAATATATAGACCTTAGAAGATAGCACTAGTTTCATGAGATTGTAAGTTATTTTGGTTAAGTGGAACTTGGTTTTAGGAAGCTTTTCCACTGTAGAATCCTCCATCGTTATTGTTCAACATTAGTTGTAGGTCTAGGAACACTTCTATCCCTTTTACCTTTTGAATTTTCTTTGAAAATTGAAGCTAAGGAAAAGTTCCACCATCATTGTAAAGCCAAATCTAATGAAAAACATGGAGTTTTAGAATGTTGTTTTGAACTTGCAGCAATTGCACTTCATTTCTAGAATTCCACAAAACTCCATTTGAAGATCCAATTCCTTCTAAACTTAGTGAACCATAAATGCACCTTGTGATTACCAACAAATCACATTAATCAATTGAATTATTCCAAGCATTGTCATGACCTGACACCCAAGAGACCTTGGGGTGATGTCTAAAACTTAGTTGTAGATTTTCACCTTTCAAGAGAGGCATTGCACTTATGCATTGTCTATGTTGAGAAGTGATAAAACATCCATCAATAGATACTTCATGATAGGGGGATTGAATCCTCCATCTTCGAGTTCCTCAGTGAGGTTTTTACTCTCAAATATGTCCATTGTTTTTGCTTTTTCATGATCCAATAGAGCTACATTGTGGTTTTCCATAGGGGATCTCATTTTAATTTTTAAATTTTTTATTTCATTTTTGTGACTAGAGGATGCAATCTCCCCTCCAAAGTATTCTCCTTGTTCTTGTTCTAATACAAATCCAACCTCGTGATCTCCTTGATGGATACCTTTTTGAATTCCCATGAACTCTGCTATATCTTTGTTGTTCTGGAATAGGTCCACAACAAGTGCCTGATGTTGTTGATCCCAATCAATCAATTGGGGGTGACATAAGGGTAAGTTATCCTTGCTATTAGAAAATATTTATGGTGGATATGGCTGGGGAAAAGGTAAGGAAAATAGAGTTATCAAGGTCCCAGAGGGTATATAGGTCATAATCACTAGAGGCACAAGACTCCCATTCCCATTTGTTGGAGTTTGTTTAAGTATGGTAGTCCTCATATGCAAGTTTGAAGGTGATGGTATGTATGCCAAAGTCTTCAAATAGGTTTGTGATTTTTAGGTTTTCATTAATAATATTTTAGTTATCTGATGTATCTATGATGATAGAAGGGGCTATTGCCTGATAAGAGGTAGTTTCAATGTTTGGGGTAACCATGTCTATTGAACCATAACCTAGTCCCATGTTCTTCTTGCATCGTTCTATTGTGAGGGTTCTCTTATGCCTTGTTCATATAGACCAAGGGAACCTTTTCCAATGTATCCTATATTTCTTGCTATTTGATAACCTTTATTGATAAGATCAATAAGAATGGGATATAGTTGTTCTTGTTCCTCTAGTTCTTCTTCATAGATCCATGATGAGAGATCCTCTTTGAATACCATTTCATCCTTCATGTCTCCCCACTTGGTGAAGATAGTGGGTTTGACTTCATATGTGATATTTTGAATCTTCTTTATTTCCTTGGTTTCCCATAGGATTTTGGTGATGGGGGAAGCTCCCCAATGCAGAAGGATTGTTTGAGATGGTATTCTCCATATCCTTTGTCAAGAACCTAGATCTTGAGTTAGGATTTTTGAGGATTAGTTAGTGTAGATGGAGTTGAGGATGAAGCAAGTGATGTTGGGTCAATATTTGAAAATGAGTGGAATGATATGTCATTACTAGGTACTTGAAGGATATTTGTGTACTTCTCTTTCAAGCTTGAGTAGTACTGGAAGGGTTTAGAATTGGCGTATAATGTAAGTTCCTTATCATTGTAAGGAAATTTTAAATATTGATGAAAGGTTAAAGGGATTGCTTGCATTACATGGATCCACAGACATCCCAAGAGAAAGTTATATGGAAGTTTAAGATCTAGTACCTAACAAGTTGTTTCTACTATTCCTAGCCCTAATTGAATTGGAAGTCTTAGTGTGCCCTTAGAGTTTCTCTCCATATCATCATAAGCCCTTATGGTGATACTCTTGTTCTTGCAAATCATGTCATCATAATATCCCAACTGGTTTACCATTTTTAGGGTACATATATTTAAACCTACACCCCTATCTCTTATGACTCTCTTGATCTTCTGTTTCTGGACACAAACCTTGAAATACAAAGCTTGATTATGAAAGGATCTTTGGGGAAGGTATTTTTTCAAAAAATACCAAATGATGGGGTGAAGTGATGGTATCAACCATGGCTTGAATTTTATCATTGTTTATATTGTTAGGCACTGAATATTTAATGAGGGCTTTCTTCAGGATCTATTTATGTGTTGGTGATAACTTTGAAAGCTCAAGGATAGAGATTAATGTTGGAATTTTCTTCAATTGGTCAACAATCCTATAGTTAATGGAAGGTTTGATGGTGACTTTAGCTAGAAGTGGGGATCCTTGGATTGTGACTTTTCCTCTTCATGTAGTCACATTACATTTGGGGATTTTTCCTAGTATGGTCACAAAATTGATATTTTGATCAACTTGGTAGATGATTCCTATGAATTCATCATAGGTGAAGTTGGCTTTTTGAAAATATTTCCCATTACCTTTCCCGTTTCCCCTAGAATTATCTAGGAGTGAATCCTTGTATATTCCAATGTCTCTATTACCAAAGATCTTCAGACAATGTTCAATGTTGACCTCTCCTTTTTTATCAAGTCCTGTACAATTTTTTTAAGTCTCACACAATTATTTTCTATGTAACCCTTGATCTTGTGGAATTCACATTGATTGTTCTCATTGTAACAAGGGGGTTTGAACTTTGGTTTAACATAAGTTGTTTTATTAGGATTATGAAGCCTAATAAGGTTCTTCTGGACAAGTTTATACATAACTACCTCAAGTGTCTCTCCTAATGGAGTGAATTTTCTTCTAGTTTGATTATTCTTCCTCAATGACCCTCTTTGAATATCTTGCCCTTGATTTATTTGCTTATTATTTTACTATTCATTCTGAGGATACATAAGCTAATTGTTTTGAGGGTTTTTTTGAAGGTAGTTTGATTGGTTTCTTGGATGTTGTTTTGTGGATTGCTAGGTGGTTGTACATTTCACACAAATTTTGCATCTACCACTCCATCATGTTGGTAACATTTTTGTTCTTTTCCCATATTTTAGGTTTTCATTAGAACTTTTTCAAAGCTTGATCTTTTTTTTCATATAGTTTAATGACTCCCATTGATATGAGAGCTCTTTCGATGAGTAAAACCTTTTTGACGGTTTATTCAAAATTACTAGGGCATAACATGGTGGGTTGGTAGCTAATGTCTACTTGGATCTTGGATACAAATATTTCTATGATTTATTTCTCGAGAATGGGCCATTCACATTTGCTAGCTTTATGTCTCCATCTCTATTGGTAATAGGTGAAGGATTCCCCTTGGTTTTGTTTAATTTTGTATAGATCGAGGACCATTATGCCTTACTCTATTTTTTATGAGAAATGATTGAATTTTTTTTCTAATAACTCATTAAAGGTTTTGATACTAGGTGGTAGATGAGAGAACCACTTGATAGCGGCACCACCAAGACTTCATGGGAAAAGCCTCATTAAATAGGTATCATTATGCTATACATCCATGCAAGCTATTGAGAATTCTCGCATGTGCTCTTTTGAATCTCCACTTCCCCTATATTTGTCAAATTTTGGTATTTCAAAGTTCTTGGGGAAGGGTGTCATAGATATGGACCGATCAAAGGGATATGGGAATATGTCTTGTAGAGCATAGCTCTTATTTGGATTTCCAATTTGTATGTCCAATATCCTTTGGTTGAGATTCTAGATTTATAAGGTTATATCATCACTTGGTGCATTCATTTGATAAGGAGAGATGTTATAACCTTGTTGCTTGACAATATTGTGTGTGCTATATTGTGGGGTTTTTACATATGATGGCCCTTGGTCCATGTTATGGGTGTAGGATAATGGATGGGGTCCTTGAGGACCAATTTTGGCATGTTATGGATTGAGGGTATGATGTTGTTGTTGAGGTGTGTTGTATTGTTGTTGAGGTACATTGTGTTGTTGTTGAGGTATGTTGTGTTGTTGTTGAGGTGTGTAGGTTTGGTATTGTTATGGAGGGTTTTATGCACTAATGTTGTGTTGTGGAGGATTGGGTGCTTGATTTGGTAGGTGTGTGTTTTTTATGGTTGAACATATGTTTGAAGTTGGGTATTGACATTCAATGGTGCTAAAATGTAAGTTTGATGTTGAGGGGTTTAGGCAGATGATTATCCATATTGATTTTGTGCGTTAGGATCATAGTATTATTGTCAATGCATGTATTGAGTTTGAATTCATTAATGCATGCTTTGATCTGGTGGTGGTTGTTGATACATATGTTGTCCTTGAGGTGGGTTTTTAACATGTAGTTGTGTTTGCAAAGGGTTGTTTCCTTGTTGGTTCACTTCATGTTGTTGTGGTTGTCTTGGTGGAGGATTTCCCATGTTTTGCATATTAGTATTGGGACCTTGTTGTTGGGTATTCAAAGATATCTCATAGATGTTGGGGGTTCCATTGTGTTAACATTATGTGGTGGCATGTTTTGATTTGTCAATAGGTTTGAATTCTCTTGAGTATGTTGAGCTACCACAACTTGTTCAAGATGTTTATACAATGGATTCTCCACATTTTCAGAAAAATATTGGTCATTGATATGTGTGTTTGAGAACAATGGTGGCATTTGGGTATCTACCATTTTTTTGGGTATTTTTCTTACCACTGATGAGTTTCCCAAAATAATGAGATTGGGATCTTTAAGAATTTCAATGTTAAAGTCTATAGGTAGCTTGGCCCCACTTTGTGCTAGCTTTAGGAAATATGTATTAGGATCCTTCCCAATGATCTTGTTCATTAGTTTCTACATTTTTGGATCTTGGAAGTGTTCTAAAATTATTTCATCAGTGATTTACTCATCACTATCATACTCCTCTATGATCATGTCTTTAGGATTAGGAGTTTGATCTTGTTGGCTAGCAAATTTTTCTTGATGTTTAAGGCATATGTTGGCATCACTAGGTGGTTGACTTGGTTGTGCTTTAAACGTTGGTTGTCCTTTGGGAGTTGAGTATTTCCTCTAGGTTCATAACCCCATGGTTGATTTTCCTCATTGGTGGTATTTGTGTTTGGTACACTAGAGTTGATTTTGTTGGCTTCCATGTTCTTTTTGTGTTGTGATCTCGTTGTAGTCATAAACGAGCTCTAAAAACCTTGGTAAGTTTTGGTTAAGAACTTATCGAAATGGGATAATTTTTTGTTTTGATTTTTTTTGATAAAATAACGTACAAAGGGGATGTGTGTATACATTTTTGACAAAGGTTTTTGGTTATTTGTTATGGATTAATGTTGTGGTAGTTGAATGATTAAATTTGATGTTGGATGGTAATATTTTGTTACTCAAACCTATGATAAGGATATGAGCCAATTTTGGGTGTTGTTTGATAAATAATGCTATGATGTTTGATATTTGACATTTTGATTTGATGTTGATTTAGAGAAAAATTGTTCACAAGACTCAAATAATTTTTTTTTTTGTCTAAGAGGATATGGTGTTTTCTTTACTTGAACTAGCTATGAGGTTGCAAGTAAAGGTTACTCTAAAACAATAGCAAGATAATGGTTTGATTTCTTATGTTCAATGTGTTCAAGACTAGGTTGATGTTTGGTTGTTGATTTGATGATGTTGAAGGATGTTGATAAGATATGGTGTAAATGTTGATTTTGATGTTGTGTCCACAAGATGGTAGTTATGAACCCTATGTAAACCAAGTCCAAGGTGAAGGATGGTGATGTTGGGTTTACAACTGATAGGTTCAATGATGATAATGTTTTTTAATAACATAATAAAGATTTTAGACCAATATTTTGAAATTATTTTGTGACCAAATCTAAGACAGGCCTATAAGTAGGACAATAGTGGCTTTGATGTAGGATGCTAGCAACAGGATTTGAGAACAATAGTAGTAGGATTTTAGAATAATAGCAATTCTATTTTAATACAACTATGGAAAAGTTTTTAGAAAGGACTCTATTTTGATAGTGAATGTCATGCAATAGTGATAGCAATATCTGTCAACTAAACAATAGTGAGAAAAAATTAGGTCAACTACAATTATGTTTTGAGACAATAGTGGAAAAACTAGACAATAAAGACTTTGTTTCAATAATTTCCAATTTTACAATGGAAGATTTTGTTGGTTACTTTTTTAGAACCAAATTTGATCTCACCATTTACCTATGAAGTTTCCAGAATTGAATGATAAGTAAAGGAAAGGATTGGCCAATGAAGAGGTACTAGCTTGCTAGGCTAGAACTCTTATTAGTTCTCAAAAATGCTAGTTGAAAATCCTCAAGAGGTTGCCAAGCTCTTGGTACATTTTAGGCTAAGGTACAAGGCCCAATGAATTTTAACCTTCTTCTCTTCAAGCTATTCCAGACCTAGGTGGGTATACTGAATGCAAGTGAAGCAGACTTAAACTATGTGTTTCCTACTTATGCAATCTATCCACAATGGCAATTGGAAGTGGAGAGATGCAGACCTAATTTGTTATAAATTGTATAAGCAATATCAAGGTAAAGTTTATGAATATGTTCAGTTAACAAATGTAAAGTTTTGGAAACAAATTTGATTAAACTAAACAATGAAATGGATAAGACCAGTGCCTTGTTGGGTAAATGGAGTCAAATGGAGATCTAGAATGTGTGACTTATATTTGGCAGTAACTCAAACTATTTGGCATACTAATATTGGTCAATAACTTGTATAAACATGTAGGAAAGTGATTGACAAACTCTTCTTACTTATCCAACTGACACAACCAGGTTACTTTTAATATATCAAAAGGATTTTAATATTTACTTGAAAGAACCAATTGAATAAATTATGCATGAACACATATAACACTAGATTGGAGACAAATTGACAATCCTAATTATGTGGTTCTTCTTATGGATCCAAATAACACTTCCAAAATTACTGTGATTGACTAGAAGGATGTTTAATTCCTTTGTGGAAACCAATTAATCATATCACACAAGTACAACAAATGTGCATTGATAAATTGAACATATACTTGATATACCAATTTAAATAATAAAGAAGCATTAAAATGGAGACAACCAGATAATTGAATAACTCCAACAAATAATTGATACCAAAATTATGCCACAAAATCAGAGATCTTTTATTGACTTCTTCAAAAATTTATACATGCATCGTGGTCTTTTGAAATATAAGCATTATGGAATCCTTTTGCTATCTATCTATCCCTATTCACTTATTACTTTCTCCAATATCTTTCTTTTGGTCTTGGTCTCTCTTATATATATGAGAGGCAACAAGATTCAGACCAAAAGTGATGAATTTTGATAACAAAACATGATTTTGAAACTATACATAACTAAAGAAACTTAATCATAAACATGTGTATCAATCTGTTAATCTCTGAGTAAAAGCCCGTGGTCACCTAAGACCTATTCAAAGCCTTTACTATATGATTTGGTCCACATCATAACCACCGACCAACTCTTATTGTTGTTCAGTTGTATCTGGAATGTCCACTGCTTAATTAATAAATAGATTGAAAGCAGAGAGCTGATCAATATATCATTGTTATGCATGAGTATCTACATTGGATATGACTTCTTTCATATCATATTCTATGTGTATGGATTTCTTAATCTGTTTTTGAGTATTTTGTAAGACCATATCTTCATCTTTGATCTCCTCTAATGCAGTCTCTAGAAATCCTATAAGCTCTTCTTTCCAATCATCCTCATTTCAAATATTCCCAGTATCATCGTGGAGTGCAGGAACCAAATTAAAGCAAATAAGATCCTCCTTGAGTCTGCTATGATATTGATTATGAGATTCCACAAAACTATTGTATCTCTGCAATAATTGCTCCTTCAGAATCTATTTATCCAAAATTTTCTTCTTCTTAATGATCATTCTTCTTTGTAATTAGATATTCTCCTCCATTGCTGATAGAACTTGTTTAATACACTCCAGTAATCATCAACTTGATTCATTAGCTTGTTGAACCTCTCTTTGATGATTTCAGATATAGTATTATACTTAATGATTTTCACTTCCTTCTCCAATGTTTTACACTTTTCTTGGGTTTTCATATGGAAATTTTCCCAATAAGCTACATCAACTAACACATCCAAAATTTTCTTATCTTTCTCGAGCCATGGGGAATACAACTCTAGAGTAGAAGAGGAAGATGACTTCTCCATTTGATGTGACAATTTTTTTTTCAATTTTTCATTCTCTTAACCAACTTTTCAATATGTGCTTTAGTGAATTTTTCCACATTTACATTTAGTTCTGTAGTATCCAAGGGATTAGTGTCCCCAAATATTTTGACCAAAAGGTCTCCAAATACTTGATTTTGATTGTCAATCATTGTAGGCCTTTTCTCATGAGGGTATAATGACCAAATAAGAAAAGTATCCTCATTTGGATTATATACAAACCTTGAATATATCTTATCACTATCCTCCTCTATTAGGGTCATCATTGTGTCCCCTCTTTTTCTGAAACTATCGAACACAGTTGCAGAGCTCATGTATCATTCTGACAACAGTAACACCCTAGCCTCTTGGATTGACTCTCTACCTCATTTACGGGTAATGGATTGCATCTCCTTGTCAATTTCATTTTTAAATTCTTCTAATGCAGAAACTTCCTACTCAAGAGTAATGTCTTTCTCCTTTTCTCTTATTTTCTTTCCCTTATACTCATAAACAAATGATTTGAATTTAGGGATTTTAACTAAATCATTATCAGAAATGAATTCATGGACTACCTTGACCCTAATGTCATCAGACAACTCATCTGATCTCTAAAATTTTACAAGTTCCTGAGGAGGCTCATATTGTGTAATCACATGGGCTATATCTATTCCAACGATTGCTCTTCTTCATTACTCTCTTCATTACTTTCCTCCCCTTCACTGTTGTTAGTGGAAAAACACACATTAGGAGTGGGTTGTGAAGGTATGTGATCTAAAGGCTCGAGTTCATTATCTTGTGCTCTTGTGTAAGTTGTATGAGATGTATCAAAAACATATGAGGGCACATATTTTACTATTTCATTCATGTGAACAATAAGTTGCTCAATCCTAGCAAAGGGATCTTGTATATCAGCAAATGCTTCTCTATATGATGGGATATTCTTTCTCTTCCATTCCAATGCAAGCATAACTTTATTGTATGAAGCCATTCTCTCACTAGTGGAAGCTTCATGTCATTTCTTGATCACATCATCAAGTGCAAACCAATGCTCATACCCTGACAAATTCTAATTTAATGTTGCTTGATGAATAAATCCTTCTACATCAAATTTCTCTCTTTCATACCCAAGGGGAAGGTTGTAATGGGCTAATTTTGCATCAATTCCTTCATACCCTTTAATGGTACATATTGTGAAATATCCAAAGCAAATAGTGTTGGGCATGAGTGATTGCTTGTTATGACTCTTGAGATGTTTAGTATCAAACTTTGCTAATTTTTGTACTATCTCCAAATAAGAAACTCTGTTAGGAACCACTCGGGGAAGCAAATGTGGAAAACCTTCAAATCCATAAAACCTTATTACTGTGCAATCATAGAAGGCATACCAATCTACCCAGTTATGATTCATTTTTCCTTTTGGGTTATTCTCCTTTGGTCTCAAAAATATTTGCACCTCAAGGGATAAATTGTGATCATATGAATAGCCCAACAAATTCATTAGTGGTTTGACAAAATTCACTTCAAAATATAAGTAATGTGACCTAACATACCGACTATCCCATAATGCATTCCACCTCTGTATAGGATTAAAGTTTCCATATTCATTTGTGTCTTTGATTGTTAATGCTTTACCCCACAAATTTCTAGCATGACCCTCATACAAAAGTAAATGCATCATCAAGGAGTAATTTTTGAAATCTATGCAATCACTATTGTCTTTGATCCTTTCAAGCCCTTGATTTAGGGAATTCACCAAATATTTTGCATAGTCAAATGACCTAGCATCTTTGCTTTGTACATTAGTTGCTACAACCATCAGTGCAATAGACATAAGTGGTGGAACCTCAATTCCTAAGACTTTACCAGCTAAATAGTAGGTATACTGGAAGTATTCTTCAAACAAATCTACATGGATCAGGGGGTTTTCATTGCTCATAGTTTTTTTGGGTTGACCTTATTCTTAGGTCTGTGCAAAGGTAGCTTCCATCTCTTGTAACTAATATCCATGAAGCAATATTCTTTTAAAAGATCTCTAATGGTGAATGGAAGGATCATGTGGCCTTCTAACTAGAATACATTAGATACTAGGTCTTGGGATATAACAAGCATATTGGCCTTGTTTGGAAATTGAATAGTTCTTGTCTTAGGATTATATTGACTGGAGAGACCTTTCATTAATTCTACATTAACAAACACATTTGGCACCATAAGTATTCGTAAGTTCAATCTCCATGGGTTACATACTCGTTGAAATCTCAATTTCCTTCTATAGTGATACATAAAAATCTCATAACCCTAGTGTGACATCCAAACATCCCCAAACCCCTATGCTTGTCTAACAATTTACTTTTTTGAACACTTCTTTTGGGTCATGGCCCTAACCCTAGACATTGGTCTATCAGGTCTTGGTTTAGATTCCTCTTTTCATTTTTTTCCTTCTTTGCTTTAGGTTTTTCTACACTTTCTTCCATTGCTAACTCTAAAAAAATACCATTTTCTTAGCTAAGAGTGGAGTACTTATGTGAATTATCACTTTCCCCTAGCTTAACTGCATCCAAGCTCTATCCTTGCTACTTCTGTCCTCAGTGTAATCTTTCTAGTTTATGCAATCATATATTTAATTCATGGTGCAATTCACTTCAACTCTGGCTCATTAATACACTACTTGTTTCAATCTTGTCATTGGGGAGAGAATTTAAGATAAATATCCTGATGATGCTCTTGGATGTCACATCAACTAGTAGTAATCATTCATTTCCTATTGTTGGAAATTTGATTCATTTTCCACTGATGCCCACCTTCTCCATCGACAAGAGTTCTTCTTTTGGTCTATCGGCAAGACATCAATCAACACTACCCCAACGCATCCCAACTTCATTGATGAATGTTATATCTTGATAATTTGTGGTTATATGAGGCTATTGGGGAACCTTTATCATTTGTTCTATCGATGCACCCAAGCTGTGACGATGTGATAATCTCTATTGTTTCTATCAGCCTGTCAGGGGAACTACCTTGGAAATTAGCCCGATGGAGAAATGTTACACCGATGGAAGGATATGGATTTCCCTTATCAGGCTATCGGTGGATTAGCAATGTGAGTTCCACCAATAGAGTATTGTTAGGAAAATGGTGTCAAAAGGACTTTAATGGATTTTATGGGTGTGATTGCTTGGGTGTGCTAGTTACAAAATGGATTATTTACACAAACCTCAAAAGCCTATCTAGAGAATGAAATTGAGTCTAGTGAAACTCTATAGGACTCAGTGATAAATGGATAGAAGCTAATGGAATTATGTGGAAATTTTTAGTCCTAACAGTGGCTCCGTCTAGGGATGAATGATTGTAAAATCATTGCAAGAGTCCATAAAATCTTTGGGGAGTAGACCATGGATGAAGATGGAACATGATGAGAACCTAAAAACTACTGTGCATGGAAATATGCAAATGTCAGAAGGTATTTCAGGTATTTTCCATGCACTAGCAATTCCTAACCTTCACCTAGAGTACTGTGTATGGAAATATATTACTTCAAGAGGTTTGTCAAGAATTGTACATGCACTGGCAATTCTTAATCCTTTGTTGTTCTTCAAGAAAAGAAGTTTTTTAGAAATTTCACATGTATTGGAAATTCTTGTTCTTCACCTAACATGTTATGGAGATAGTATGAATCTTCACCTCCTTTTCCAATAATAACAAATGGTCTAAACCATAGGGCCTCAAATTTCCCATGCTTCCCTTTATCTTGAACCCTGGCATTTCACATAATAACTATGTCATCCACTTTGAACTTCTTATTTTTATCCTTCCTATCATGTAAATATTTCATTTGTAAGTGTTTCTTTCTATTATGCTCTCGAGCTTGGTTCTTGTTTTCTTCAAGCTTTATTAATTATTCCATCCTTTCCTCCATAGGTTTAGGAACATCCAAATCTTCTTGCAAAATAAACTTGCAGACTAGTATTAGATTATGCATAGGTAGCCTACTTGGGTTCCATATACAAGTTCAAAAGGTGATTTACCAATGGTTGTCTTCACAGTGATTCTGTCCACCCATAGTGCAAGCCTCAATTTAGAATCCCAAGCCTTCTTTTTGTTATCCAACATTCTTCTTATGATCTTCAAGATACTTTTGTTGTTGGATTTTTTCCGCCCATTTTCCTGTGGGTGCTATGGTGAAGAGTATGAAATTGCTATACCATATGATTAGAAAATCCCTTGAATTCATCTGACCTAAAACATATTCCATTATCAGTCACAATTCTTACTAGAGCTCCAAATCTTGTGATTATGTTTTCCATTAAGAAATTTATCACAACCCTACTAGTTGCCTGCTTAGTGGGTATAGCTTCCACTCATTTTGTGAAGTAATATGTGGGTACCAATATCCATTTGTGTCCCCCACTATAGTTTTTTTTAATTTCCCTTATGAAATCAATTCCCCATTGGTGGAACAGAGCTTCAACTTGCATACGTCTCAAAGGAAATACTCCTTGATACTTCAACTTTCCTAATTTTTTTTGACATGCCTCACATTTCCTAGTATGTCATGTGCATCATTGAATACCATAGGCCAATAATACCTTGCCCTTAATATCTTATGAATAGTGGTTTTTGTTGAGAAATTCCCTCCACATACTCCTCCATGCATCTCCCTCAGGGCATGCCTTGCTTGATGTTCATCTAAAAACAACAATATGACACCATCCCTATTCTTCCAATAGAGGTCTCCCTTCATGAATACATATTTAGAGGCCTGCAATTTTAGTGTCCTTTTTCTATTGTCATCAAACCCTTCTGGACATTTCAAATGTTTGAGATAGTACACAATATTTGTATACCATGATGTGTGCTCAATATTGGTGACCATACTTTCTTCATCATCCACATTGCATACTTGGGCAGCTTCTAGATTTGTTTCAACCATCAATTTGACTAATCCTTGTGCCCTTACCAGCTTAGTGATCTGAAACTCAATATCAAATTCCTGGATTCTATTTATCCATCTGCACCTTCATCCAGTTGTCTCACTTTGTATGAATACATTCTTTACTACAGTGTTAGGCACATAATCTATTACTTTTTCCCCCACTAGATATGGTCTAAATTCCTTGACAACTCTTACTAGTGCATAGGCTTGTTTTTCAACAATATCATACTTTAATTCTGAATTCTAGAGGGATTTGCTAAAGAAGGAGACTGGCTGCTCATACCTTTCATTATTCTTTTGAAGCATCACTACAACAACTATGTGATAAGATGCAAATGAAAAAAATTGGAAAGGCTTGCTAAAATCTAGATATTTCAATATTGTAGCTTCCTTGATTGCCTTCTTTATGGATATGAATGCATCTATAGCCTCAGCAGTCCAATCAATCTTTGCACCTTTCTTTAGCATTTTTTATATAGGTTTTACTATCTCAACAAAATTTGATATAAATCTTCTTACAAAATTGATTTGTCCAAAAAAGGATTGAATAGCCTTAACTGTCTTGGGGATAGGTATCTTGTCAATGGCTTCTACTCATTCAGAATCAATATTTACTCTTTAGAAACTATATTCCCAAGTAACTTGCCTTCTGTTACTGCAAAATGACACTTCTTTGAATTGAGTGAAATGCCATATTCCAATGCTTTCAAAAATATTTTTTCTAGGTGAGCCACATGATCTTTCGCCTTCTTGGAGTATGCAGTTAAATCATCTTGGTAGACTACCATTATCACATTGATAAGATCAACAAAAGAAACATCCATGGCCCTTTGGAATGTTGCACCAACATTTGTAAGCTCGAATGGAATTCTGACATAAACATATGTTCCCCAAGGCGTAGTGAAGGTTGTCTTGTATTGTTCTGATTCCTTAACCTTCACTTGGTTATAGCCTAAAAATCCATCCATCATGGAAAATAACTCACAACCTGTGACCCTTTGCAACATAACCTCCATGTTTGGAAGTGGGTAATTGTCTTTGAGAGAAGATACATTTAGGTTTCAAAAGTCTACACAAAGCCTTATATCTTCATTTTTCTTTATGAATAGTACCAGATTGGAGACCCAAGATGAATGTCTAATTAGCTTGATAATACCTCCCTCCCTAAGCTTCATAAGCTCCTCATGCATTTTGGGTTCCAGAGTGGGGTTTATGGGTCTCTTTTTTTTCTTGAATGGTTTTGCACCTGACTTTAATGGGATTTCACGCTAGAACAAATCTTCCCTGTATGCCTTAAGATCCTCATAAAACCAAGCGAAAACATACTTTTATTTTCTTAACAATGCAATCAACATTTTTCTAATTGTTGGACTTATCTTCTTTCCAATGTAGACTTTTTTTGGTGCTAATTCGGTCCCCAGGTTGATTTCCTCAACATCTTCTCTTTTTATCAGTGTTTTCTTCATGAGAGCATGATCATTTCCATCAAATACCATGTCTAGTGCTATGAGCCCTTTAGGAAGTTTTTTGGTTTTGAGCTACACAACTTCTTTTCCAAACACAGTCTATTTTCCATCTACTTCTTCCATAAATGCATTAAATTCAATCTCTTGTGCTTCATACTGATCAATGCAATGTAGAAACTTGATGAGATTAGTGTCATCATTGAAAAATTGCCAACTATAGATATTATCAGGGATAGCAGGCCTTGTTTTGAATTCAACTTGGGATAATCCAGCCAAAGTGATATCATCTCTTCTCAGAGCTACATTGGCTGAAAAATCTGCCATCAAGTTTCTGTACCTATCTATCCACTCAATAGAAAAAGCATCAAACAGTTCAATTGTGTCCCACATAGCATTTCTATATTGTTTCAACCTTTTGTTTTTTGTAGCATATTTCGACCTGACTTGTGAAATGATCAACTTAGAGTCTCCCCAAAAAGTCAGCAATTTGATCTTGTGTTTGACAACCATATTCAAACCAATTAGTAGGGCTTCATACTCTACTATATTATTTGTACATTCAAACGTCAGCAAGAATGAATACTTGAATGTAGTACCTTTAGGTGAGATAAACACTACCCTTTCTCCATTGCCTTCCTGACTACATGCTCCATCAAAATACATCTTCCACACACTGTGCTGATTCTTGGAAACATGTTTATCAATTGGATTAGTATTCACTAGTTTAGGCTGGGAAGGCTCTATTCTGAAACTACCTAAATCCACATCACAAAAGTAGTTTAACTAATCTTGAGCCACATAGTCTACAATTTGATTATCCTTGGTTCTCTATATAGCTTGACCTCTTCACCATTTACTAGTATTATGGCATAGGATAGGTCAAATTGCACATTTCCTCCAACTATTGTAGTCCATCGCCTTGACAAGAGCATCCCAAAATGAGGAGGTGTATCAATCATAGTTATTTCTATATTATAGGTCGCTTGTGGATAAGTATCCAACTTCACTTCAACATCTTTCATGATTCCTACCACTGGGACAAGTCTACTATCCATGGCATAGTATTTACCACTATTAGTGTCTACCCACATGCCAAGTTGTTTCCTGACCCCTACTGGCATAATGTGAATAGAAGCTCCCAATTCTATCATGCAGTTTCTTACCAACTTGTTATTTATGAGCAGTGTGGTAAAAAATGGATCAATTTGTGAAGAATTCACTATTGCATCACCAAGACAAACTTCAGGAACTTTTACTTCTCCCTTCTTTCTATTAGTTGTCTCTTTGTTTTCATATTTTGTGCTTTTATTAGTCCCATTAGATATTAGTTGAATAGCACTATCCCTATACTCTTTTATTTTCATCATTTCAAGTAATGGCATAGACATCTTTACCTGGGACAGGGCTTGTGTGAAATCAAAAAAGGTATTTTCTGCTTTGATTGTCTTCTTTTGTTCCATTGGGTCTCCTTTGTTCTCCTCATTTTCTCTTTTGTTTGTTTGATCAGACCCTTGCTTGTCTTTATGCAACTCTTTGTTTTCTTCTTTATGAACATGTTTTTGTTCATTCTTATTAGGCTACTTATTTTTTGTCTTTTTTGGTGCCCCCTATGTTGCTCCTTTATCTTTCATAATATCCCTCTTGGAACACCCTCATCTTCATTTATTGTTCTATCTCTTAATTGATATATTTTTTTCCTATTCTATTGCAACAATGGTTAATTTATTAATCTCCTCCTCAGTTGGCCTTCTTACATTGCATTTACTCGACTGAGATGGTGCACTAGGAGAACATTGTTAATCATCGCTTTCTTCATAATTAGAAAAGACTTGTTATTCTACCATATGAAAATTGTATCTTTGGTTATCAACATCATTCTCATAGCCTTCTTCTTCTGAAGATGAATATCCCTGATCAATGGGATGGAGGGTGTGGGAGGTTAAATAGATTGTTTGATCTTCTTCATCATTGTCTACTGGTACCTCCTCTTCTTGTATTGATTGAGCTACAACATAGTTATTAGGGGAATGTGGCAATTTGTAAAATTGACACCAATGATTATTGTTAACCATATATGCTCCCCTCTTCTTTAAAGGATCAAGAGTCTCTTTATTCTTAGGCCTATCAATCATGGGCTTTCCATCCTTCCAGTTTGTGTTATATGGCATATCCTGCAACCTTGGTCTTTCATTTTTATATGTATTCTCTTTCCTATTCTGGGGGTAGTTAACATTTTGAGGAACCCTGAGATTATCTCTCTTACCAATCATCCCAATAGCCTTCCTATTTTTTTCAATAGTCAATGCTATTTTTTGTGCTTTAGCTAGATTTCTAGGGCACCTATTTCTAAAGTCATATCCTATCTTCAGATCAAAGGATTTCAGGTAAATTCTTAATGTTGTAGGGTCAGTCAATTTGGACCCAGGTGGTATCTTATTGTGCAATTTAGAGAAACTTTGGCTGAAGTCATAATCTAACTCATTCTGATATTTCTGGATACTAGTCAATTCATGCAATGCAAACTCGAGTGCAGACTGATTCCTATATTGCTCCAAAAATTGATCTTGAGAATCTGCTACAAAATTAATTGAACCATCAGGTAGGCTATTAAACCAATCCCTCGCCTCCTCTGTTAAAGACATCATGAACAATCTCATATTCACATCCTCATAATCCATACCAATGTCTTGAACAAAGCAATTAAAATTTCTAATGTGTTCTTCAGCTGATATGACATTATTCCCATTGAACTTGGGGACCATATTCCTCCAATTACTATCCATTGGATACAGGTACAATTGGTACCTTGTTAGATCAAATTTTCTACATGAGTTTGTAGGATTTTGTGGAGGCAAATTCAAGGGTGGAAAATTAGGACAATATTGGTACCCATGTTGTGGCTAATGATAAACATTTTTTTTAATGTGTTGTTGAGGGTACCTATGTTGTTGGGGCACATGTTGATATTGAGGGGGATGTTGCTAACCAGGAAGTGGATTATGTTGGGGAACATTAGTAGCATTTCGATGTTGGGATCCTTGGGATGGTATATTATGCTGAAAATGCTATTTTTGGTTTACATTTTGTGGTGCTCTTGTGTTCTGAAATGCCCCTTGTGAATTGATATTACCACCCCGTTTATGTGGAGGAACATACTTTAGTAGTTTGGATGTATCAATGCTCAATTGAGACAATTGTTGATGCAATTATATGTTTCTTTTTATCATCCAATGTCTTCTTTCAAGCTCTTGTTCCTGCCAATACATTTGTATTTCTAATTCTTGATTAGTCATGTGCTGAAAATATTCAATAGGAGTTGATTTATCCAAGAGCCCACTTTGGTTTCCTTCTTCTTGTATATGGGTCATTTCATAATTATACTCCTCTTTCCTTTGTCTCCATTCTTCATCTCTCTGGGAATGAAACTCTTGCATGTTTTCTTGGTCAATTTCAGAATGATAAATGAGATGATCACTATCTCCTTGTTCAAATGGAGTGTGAGGATCTCCACATGGATCATTGTTGAGTCCATCTGAGTCATTCAATGGATTGAAGCTATTGTGTATGTTGAAGACTTTTTCTAATGTGTTGCCTTCGTTTGCAACATCTACTTGACTAGATGTCCCTTTAGACTTGTTTTTGCTTGTGTTTGTTTTTGGGGGAGGAGATCCATGTTTATCATTCCATCTCCCATTGTTCTTCTTGGGACTATCTTGGTATAGAGATCTCCTTCCATTCAAATCAAATGATATATAGTACCTATGATGTAAGTTGTCTATCCTTTCTAATCTAATGCTTATTTTATCTGTCATAAAACTTCTTTAGAGTTGCCACCTACTTTTTGAAAGCAGGAAAATGTTTGAGTTTGTTCCCAACGGAGTCTTTTAATTTTTGAGTGACTCTATGACGGAAGTCTTGGGATCATAATTGGCTCCCCAGTAGAGTCCCCAAACTATTAGTTCTCAAAAATACTGGTTGAAAAACCTCAAGAGATTGCCAAGCTCTTGGTACATTTTAGGCTAACGTACAAGGCCCAATGAATTTGAACCTTCTCTCTTTAGGCTCTACCAGACCTAGGTGAGTATACCTAATGCAAGTGAAGAAGACTTCAACTATGTGTTTCCTACTTGTGCAGTCTATCCACAATGGAAATTGGAAGTGGAGAGATGTAGACCTAATTTGGTATAAATTGTATAAGGAATATCAAGGTAAATTTTATGAATATGTTTAGTTAATAGATGTAAAGTTCTAGAAATATATTTTATTAAACTAAATGATGAAATGGATAAGACCAGTAAATTTTTGGGTAAATGGAGTCAAATGAAGATATAGAATGTGTGACTTATATTTGGCAGTAACTCGAACTATTTTGCATACTAATATTGGTCTATAACTTGTATAAATGCATAGGCAAGTGATTGAAAAACTCTTCTTACTTATCCAACTGACACAACCAAGTTACTTTTAATTTATCAAAAGGATTTTAATCTTTACTTGAAAGAACCAATTGACTAAATTATGCATGAACACAAATAACACCAGATTGGAGATAGATTGACAATCCTAATTATGTGGTTCTTCTTACGGATCCAAATAACACTTCCAGATTACTGTGATTGACTAGAAGGATGTTTAATTCCTTTGGGGAAACCAATTAATCATATCACACAAGTACAACAAATGTGCATTGATAAATTGAATATATACTTGATATACCAATTTAAATAATAAAGAAGCATTAAAATGGAGACAACCAGATAATTGAATAACTCCAACAAACAATTGATACCAAAATTATGCCACAAAATCAAAGATATTTTATTGACTTCTTCAAAAATTTATACATGCATCATGGTATTTTTAAATATAAGCATTATGGAAGCCTTATGCTATCTATCTATCCCTATTCACTTATTACTTTTTCCTATATCTTTCTTTCGATCTTGGTTTCTCTTATATAGACAAGAGGCAACAAGATTTAGACCAAAAGACACGACTTTTGATAACAAAACATGATTTTGAAACTAAACATAACTAAATAAACTTAATCATAAAGATGTGCATCAATCCATTAATCTCTGAGTAAAATCTCGTGGTCACTTAAGACCTGTTCAAAGCCTTTACTGTATGATTGGGTCCACATCATTACCACTAACCAACTCTGATTATTGTTCAGTTGTATCTAGAATGTCTACTACCCAATTAATAAACAAATTGAAAGCTGAGAGATGATCAATATATCCTTGTTCTATGTGAGTATCTACATTGGATATGACTTCTTTCATATCATATTCTATGTGTATGAATTTCTCAATCTATTTTTGAGTATTTTGTAAGACCATATCTTCATCATGGATCTCCTCTAATACAGTCGTTAGAAATCTTGTAAGCTTTGCTTTCCAATAATCCTCATTTCAAAGATTCCCTATATCATTGTGGAGTGTAGGAACTAGATTAAAGTAATTAATATCCTCCTTGAGTCTACTATGATACTGATTATTAGATTCCACCAAACTGTTCTATCTTTGCCATAACTGCTCCTTCAAAATTTGTTTATCTAGAAGTTCCTTCTTCTTATCGATCATTCTTCTTTGTAATGGATATTCTCCTTCATTATTGATTGAACTTGTTTAAATACACCCCAATAATCATTAGCTTGTTGAGCCTCTCTTTGATTATTTTAGATACAATATTATACTTTGTGATTTTCACTTCCTTCTCCAATGTCTTACACTTTTCTTGGGCTTTCATATGGGAATTTTTCCAATAAGCTGCATCAGCTAATGCATCCAAAACTTTCTCATCTTTGTTGGCCATGCAGAGTACAAATCTAAAGAAAAAGAGGAAGATGACTTCTCCATTTGATGCGACAATTGCTTTTTCTATTTGTCATTCTCTTTAACCAACTTTTCAATTTGTTCTCTAGTAAATTTTGCCACATTTAAATTTAGTTTTGCAATTTCCAATGGATTAGTGTCCCCAACTCTTTTTCCCAAAAGATGTCCAAATACTTGATTTGGATTGTCAATCACTGTAGGCCTTTCTCATTGGAGTATAATGACCAAATAAGAAAATTATCCTCATATGGATTATATCCAGACCCTGAATAAATATTATCACTAGCCTCCTTTATTAGGGTCATTGTTGTGTCCCCTCTTTTTCTGAAACTATTGAACACAATTGCAGAGCTCATGTCCCATCTTGGTAGAAATAATACCCCATCCTCTTGAAGTAACTCTCTACCTCTTTCATGTAAGGAAAGCTAGATGTGGAAGCAACTCTCCTAACATCAAAATCTCAGGGAAGAATGTAGAGATACCTTTTAAATTTTACAATTACTGTCCAATTAAGATGCACTAGAAAGAGATAACATAAACAAAGTATTTGAAAAACACATATGAACACCAGATATACGTGGGAAAACCCTTAAGGGAGAAAAACCCACCACACCAAGAGAAGTCACTTTGTATTATAGTAACAAATATTTACATATAGAGTTCTGACTTATCTTTTTGATGTCAGTTTACAGCAGCATTCACCATGAACAACCTTGTTACAAAACATTCATGTTACAGTCTTTACAGAATAGAATTCATCCATTGGTCATACAACCACACAGAAATCTGTTGATCCATCGAACCAAACATCATCTGCTACTCCAGACTATATTCATGTCACCCCTGTTTGTTGAGCTTCCTCTCAAAACTATCACAACGAACTGTCTTCCAATGATTCCCATTCAACTTCTCTGATTGGTCGACTACAAGCCACATAGGATAGTCATCACATGGTCAAAAGGCTTCAATTGTGTTGGCATGTTGGTGAGACACTAATCATGTCTCCCCGATGCCCAAAGGCTTCATTGTTGATATCGGCGTAGGTTCCAATAGTCAGCAAGACAATATAGCGAATGCCACGAGTCATACCGAATCCACTGACATTCATTTCATTCCTATTGGCAAGAGTTTCCTCATCGGCAAGACTCATATCACTATTCACAAGTCACACCGACCTCAACATTGCTATCGGCAAGACTTACCGCTCACCAAGATGTTACAATGAGACTTCTTATGTTACACTGAAGCATCCCTGTCAGTAAGAGAATCATCCTTCGACAAGACTTCTTATCAAGGCTTCCACATTACCTCGAGACCCAAAATGTATACCATTAGTGAGACATATCACTGTCACCAGGAGTTCTTAGCGAAGCCTCCATGTTACACCGAAGACTTCAAGTGTAACACCATCGGTGAGACTTCCGATATTTGATGTGACATCATATTGAAACAAGCCTTCCAGCGAGAGTTTCCCCGATGAATTCAAACTAAACGTTGTCAGCGAGACATCCATATCGGTAAGACTTCTTATTGAGCCACCATATGTTACTTCGACGACTCCATGTGAAACATCCTATCGGCGAGACTTTGGCTATTGCTAGGACTTCACATCAAAGAAAGCCTTTTGGACAAGGGTCTTCCTGATATACGATATGAATGGCCTATCAGCCAGAGATCTCTACTTAGTCATAGGGTTACAACGACTGTCATAGGTCATAGCGATAAGCTCCTTTGACATGACTTAAACATTGTCTCGGCGATCTGTACAAACCACAAGATCCAAAGCTACTAGTTGGCCAGACCCAAAGCATGTCACACCAACTTGCCTCTCTTAGAGGTTTTAGCCTGTGAGATTGAGGCATATATTTCCAACAATCTCCCACTTGATGAAGATCACACAGGCACCTCTAGAGTACAACAAAACTACTGAAAATCATGGGCACTAAGGCCCATTGAATTGACACACCACCTGAACTTTTTTGTGCTCACTGGCTTCATCAATGCATTTGCAACATTCTCCAGAGTATCAAATTTTTCCAAACTGACCTTTTCGTCCTCCACCATATCTCGTACAAAGTGGTACTGTACATCTATATGTTTCATCTTGGCATGGAAAGTAGGATTCTTTGCCAGAAAAATTGCACTCTGACTGTCACAAAAAATAGTTATTTGCCCTAAATCAAAACCAATGTTAGAACAAAAACATTTTAACCAAACTACTTATTTACAAGCATGTGTAGCTTCCATGTATTTATCCTATGTAGTGGACAAAGTGACTACAGCCTACCGCTTACTCATCCAACTCACTGCACCACCATTCAACATGAAAATGTATCCATTGGTGGACCTCCTACTATCAATTTCCCCCGCCCAATCAAAATCAACGTAGCCTCGAATACTAAGTCCTCTATGATTCAACCATGTTCCCATGGTAACACAAAGAAAAATCTGAAGTGCCTTCAAATATCTAAAAAATCTCTTTACAACATCCCAATGTGTCCTTCCAGGATTAGCCATAAACTGACTATGTACTCCCACTACTTGGGACATGTTTGGCCTTGTACAAATAATTGCACACATGAGACTGCCAACTACACTAGCATAGGGTACACTGGTCATGTCCTCCATCTCAGTAGGAGATTTTGGACAATCTTCAATAGATAGTTTCGTTCCCTACAAGACTAGAACAACTAGCTGCTTGCAATCATTCATGCAAAATATCTCTATAACAGTCTTGATATACTTACTCTAACTGAGCCAAAGTTTTCTACTATTCCCGTCCTTGGTTATCTCCATCCCTAGAATATACCTTGTTGCACCAAGATCTTTCATTTCAAACTTAGCAGACAACTGAAACTTAAGATAAAAAATCATCAACTTACTATTGCCTATGAACAACATATCATCAACATAGAGAGCAATAATAAGAACTTGATCACTTTCAGCTTTGTAATAGACATAATGATCAGATTTTGATCTTACAAATCCCAAAGACAATACAAAAGTATCAAATTTTTGGTACCACATTCTAGGTGACTGCTTTAACCCATACAAAGACTTATTTAACTTGGAAACAAATTTTTCTTTACCTTTTTCAACAAAGTGCTCAGGCTGGGACATATAGATTTCTTCTTTAAGATCACCATGAATAAATTTTGTCTTCACATCCATCTGTTTGACCTCTAATTCATACGTTGCTACAAGTGACAAAATAAATCTAATAGACGTCAAGTTAGCTACAAGAGAGAAAATCTCCCCATAATCAATTCCATCTACCTATGAATAACCCTTCGCAACCAATCTTTCCTTGTACTTTTCCACACTACCATCTAGACCAATATTCTTTTTAAATACCCATTTGCAGCCGACAACTTTTCTGTCTTTAGGCAAGGGCACCAAACTCCAAGTGTCATTCTTTTCTAATGATGCCATTTCTTCGTTCATGGCTTCCAACCAAGAGTTTGAATCAGACATTTTAAATGCCTCCTTTATAGTCCTAGACTCATCAGTGCTAGAAATTAAAGCATAGGCATAAGTAGAATCTATCAAAGAGAACCCATACCTATTAGGTCATTTTCTTTCATGGGTTGACCTCCTCACTTGCTAAGGCTGAGGTTCTTCTTCTTCTTCAAAACTTTCAGAACTGCTTGAGCTCTCCTCAGTTTCAGGTACATTTTGAATTTTGAATTCCTCTTTTTCTAGTGTAGGAGGAATTCCAACTACATCCTTATTGTTTTCTGACTTTGTCTCTAACTACAAATCCAAGGTAGAAGGTTTCAGCTCACGAAAGATTACACTTCTACTATATACAACCTTCTTTGTATCAGGATTCCAAAGCTTGTATCCTTTTATGCCAACACTATAGCTAATAAAAATACATTTGATATCGTTGTTATCCAACTTACATATTTTCTCATACGACACATGAGCATATGCCTCACAGCCAAAGACACAAATATGTCTTAAGGAGGACTTCTTACTAGACCACACTTCCAAAGGTGTTTTCTCAACAAGAGCAGAATTTGGAGAACGATTAATCAAGTAACATGCAGTAGCAACAACCTTAGCCCAGAACTTCTCCTCCAAGCCAACACTACTCAACATACTTTGTGCTCTCTCCATCACTGTCCTATTGAACCTTTCTGCAACTCCATTTTGTTGTGGAGTATAAGGTGTAGTCTTATGCCTTTTAATCCCATGGTTTTTACAATACCTCTCAAAATCATCAGAACAAAATTCACCGCCATTATTAGTCCTTAAGCATTTAATTTTTCTTCCAGTCTGATTTTCTACAAGGTTTGTAAATTCCTTAAATCGACTGAACACTTCTGATTTACTTTTCAAAAAATAAACAAATGTTCTTCTTGAATAATCATCAATGAACGATACATAGTACCTTGACTTAGACAAAGAAGGAACATTCACTGGACCAAAAACATCAGAATGAATATAATCTAGCAAACCAGGAGATTTATGAGGACTGGAATAAAATGAAACATGGTGTTGTTTTCCATATATACAGTGTTCACAAAATTCAAATTCAAGGTTAGAATCTTCAAGCCCCTCAACCAAGTTATTGTTCTTCAAAGTCTTTAAACCTTTCTCTCCAATGTGGCCTAGCCTATGATGCCAGAGCATAGTCTTTTCTGCTGGAAGTTTAACTTCCATAGAGTTTACACAATTAGGAACATTTCCCTCTTTTCCTCCATGAGTAGCCTTCTGTGACTTTACAGAGACATTGTTACATTGAACAACATATGCATCCAACTTGTACAAGGTACCAATACGAGCACCCATTGCTAGCACCATTGAGCCTCTAGTCATCTTGCAGCCATTTCTAGAGAACGTGACTTGCACTTCAATATCATTTAGCATACTTACAGAAAGTACATTTTGAGCTAGACCTGGTATATGCATTACATTATTGATTCCCTTCACTCTGCCATTAGGGAATTGGATTCTGACTCTTCCACGACCAACAATTTCCAAAGTTGAATCACTTGCCAAGTACACCTTTCCACCATTGTATTCTTCATACTTCGTGAACCAGTCTCTATGAGATGTCATGTGGAAAGATGCTCTAGAATCAATCATCCATACATCATCTGATGTCTGTGTAGCCAAGGCTGCAATGAAGGCATCCCCATCACTGTGAGAAGAATCATTATTGGAAGAATACTTCTTCTTCTTCTTCTTCTCTTTACAATCCTTTCAAACATCACCAGGTTGCCCATAGTTCCAACACTTCACCTTGGACTTCTTGCCAGGAGACTTTGATCTTCCCTCTGATTTTGATTTAGATTTCTTGTCCTTCTTCTTGCCTTTCTCTTTTGACTTTCCTCTAATAGCAAGGGCCTCCTTCACCATCTTAGAAGATTTCCTTCTCATTTCTTCTTATAACAAAGAAGCAACAACATTTTCCATCTTGAAACTGGATGTTGTACTCCTAATAGCCATCACTAGGTGATCGCATGAATCTGGCAAAGAACACAATATCAGCATACAATGATCCTCTTCATCATTCTTCACACCAACAGATGTTAACTATGCAATCAACATATTGAATGCATTCAAATGATCAGCTACAAAACCTCCTTCCTGCATTCTCAAAGTGTACAACTTATTCCTCAAGAAAAGTTTATTCACCAAGGACTACCCCTGATAAATAGATGCCAGTGTCTTCCACAAGGAAGATGCATTCTTCTCTTCATGCACATTGAGAAGAATAGAGTCTGCCAAATAGAGCCTTATCAGCCCCTTAGACTTTCTATCTACAAGGTCCCAATCTTTTTGCTTCATGCATGTAGGTTTAGTTCTAGACACAACAAGCCATAGATCACGATCCACTAAGAGATCATTTTGAGTTTCCACAACTCAAAATTTCTGCCATTGAACTTCTCTATTTCAATATTTCCTGACGTGCTAATGATCTCAATCTGTAATTAGAAATTGACAAACTTCTACAAGACTCCCATTGAACAAAAATTGACACAAAAAACCCAACGTACCCACAAGGATAGCACAACTAGCTAGGCTCTGATACCACTTGTAAGGAAAGCTAGATGTGGAAGCAACTCTCCTAACATCAAAACCTTAGGGAAGAATGTAGAGATACCATTTAAATTTTACAATTACTGTCCAATTAAGATGCACTAGAAAGAGATAACAGAAATAGAGTATTTGAAAAACACATATGAACACTAGATATACGTGGGAAAACACTTATGAGAGAAAAACCCACCATACCAAGAGAAGTCACTTTATATTACAGTAAAAAATAATTACATACAGAGTTTTGACTTATCTTTCTGATGTCAGTTTATAGCAGTATTCACCATGAACAACCTTGTTACAGAACATTCACATTACATTCATTACAGAATAGAATTCATCCATTGATCATACAACCACATAGCAATCCATCGATCCATTGAACCAAAAATCATCTGCTACTCCAGACTATATTCATGTCACCCCTGTCTGTCGAGCTTCCTCTCATAAATGCCACAATGAACTATCTTCCAAAAGTTCCCATTCAGCTTCTCTAATTGGTCAATTACAAGCCACATAGGATAGTCCTCACACGGTCAAAAGGCTTCAACTATGTTGGCATATCAGTGAGACACTAACCGTGTCTCCCCGATGCCCAAAGGCTTCATTGTTGATATCGACATAGGTTCCAATAGTTGGAAAGATGATATAGTGAATGCCACGAGTCATATTGAATCCAATGACATTCATTTCATTCCTATCGGCAAGAGTTCCTCATCGACAAGACTCATATCACTATTCACAAGTCACACCGACCTCAACATTGCTATTGGCAAGACTTACCACTCGCCAAGAGGTTACACCGAGACTTCTTATGTTACACCGAAGCATCCCACTATCGGTAAGAGAATCAACCTTCGGCAATAATTCTTACCGAGGCTTCCATGTTACCCTAAGACCCCAAATGTATACCATCGGTGAGACATATCACTATTTCTAGGAGTTCTTAGCGAAGCCTCCATGTTACACCGAAGACTCCAAGTGTAACACCGTCGGTGAGACTTCTGATATTCGATGTGACATCATATCAAAACAAGCCTTCCAATGAGAGTTTCCCTGATGACTTCAAACTAAACGTTGTCAGTGAGACATGCATATCGATAAGACTTCTTACCGAGCCACCATATGTTACTTTGACAACTCCATGTGAAACATCCTATTGGCGAGACTTTGGCTATCACTAGGACTTCACACTGAAGCAAGCCTTTCAGCCAAGGGTTTTCCCGATATACGATATGAATGGCCTGTTGGCCAGAGATCTCTACTCGGTCATAGGGTTACAATGACCATCACAAGTCATAGCGATAAGCTCCTTCGACATGACTTAAAAAATTGTCTTGGTGATCTGTACAAACCACAAGATCCAAAGCTGCTAGTCGGCCAGACCCAAAGCATGTCACATCAACTTTCCTCTCTTAGAGGTTTTAGCCTGTGAGATTGAGGCATATATTTCCAACATTTCAAGGGTAATGGATTGCATCTTCCTATCAACTTCCTTTTTAAATTCTTCTAATGTTGTAGCTTCCTTCTCAAGAGTAATGTCTTGCTCCTTTTGTCTTATTTTCTTTCCCTTATACTCATAAACAAATGATTTGAATTCAGGGTTTTTAACAAAATCATTATCATAAATGAATTCATGGCCAGCCTTGACCATAATGTCATCAAACAACTCATCTGATGTCTCAAATTTTACAAGTTCTTGAGGAGGTTCATATTGTGTAATCACATGGGCCTTTATCTATTCCACTGGTTGCTCTTCTTCATCACACTCTTCATTACTTTCCTCCCCTTCACTGTTGTTAATGGAAAAACACACATCAAGAGTGGGCTATGAAGGTATGTGATCTAAAGACTCCACATCCTCAGCCTATGCTCCTATGTAAGTCATATGAGATGTATCAAAAACATATGAGGGCACGTCTTTTACTATTTCATTCATGTGAACAATAAGTTGCTCAATCCTGGCAAAGGGATCTTGTATATCAACAAATGCTTCTTTATACAATGGGATATTCTTTCTCTTCCATTCCTCTACAATCATAACTTTATTGTATGAATCCATTCTCTCATGAGTGGAAGCTTCATCTCAGTTCTTGATCACATCATCAAGTGCAAACCAATGCTCATACCTTGAAAAATTCTAAGTTAATCTTGCTTGATGAATAAATCCTTGTACATCAAATTTCTCTCTTTCATACCCAAGGGGAAGGTTGTAATGGGCTAATTTTGCATCAATTTCTTCATACCCTTCAATGGCACATACTGTGAAATCCCCAAAACAAAGAGTGTTGGGCATGAGTGATTGCTTGTTATGACTCTTGAGATGTTCAGTATCAGACTTTGCTAATTTCTATACTATCTCCAAATAAGCAACTCTGTCAGGAACCACTCGGGGAAGAAAATGTGGAACACCTTCAAATACATAAACTCTTATTACTATGCAATTGGAGAAGGCATACCAGTCTCCCCAATTATGATTCATTTTTCCTTTTGGGTTATTCTCCTTTGGTCTCAAAAATCTCTGCACTTTAGGGAATAAATTATGATCATATGAATAGCCCAACAACTTCATTAGTGGTTTGAAAAAATACTCTTCAAAATATAAGTAATGTTACCTAACACACCCACTATCCCATAGTGCAATCCACATCTATACAGGTTTAAAGTTTCCATCTTCATCTATGTCTTTGATTCTTAAATCTTTACCCCACACATTTCTAGCATGACCCTCATACAAAAGTAAATGCGTCATCAAGGAGTAATGTTTGAAATCTATGCAATCACTGTTGTTTTCTATCCTTTCAAGCCCTTGATTTAGGGAAATTTCCAAATATTTTGCATAGTCAAATGACCTAGCATATTTTCTTTGTATATCAGTCGCTACAACCATTCGTGCAATAGACATAAGTGGTGGAACCTCAATTCCCAAGACTTGAACAGCTGAATAGTAGGTATACTGGAAGTATTCTTCAAACAAATCTACATGGAATGAGGGGTTTTCATTGCTTATAAATTTCCTAGGTTGAACTTGCTCATTCTTAGGTCTGTGCAAAGGTAGCTTTAATCTCTTGTAACTAGTATCCATGTAGCGATATTTTGTTAAAAGATCTCTAATCTTGAATGGCGGGCTGATGGAGCCTTCTAACTGGAATACAATAGAGACTAGGTCTTGGGATATAGCAAGAAAATTGGCCTTGTTTAGAAATTGAATAGGTTTTTTCTTAGAATTATACCAACTGGCCAGAGCTTTCATTTATTCTACATTAACAAACACATTTGGCACCACAAGTCTTCCTAAGTTCAATCTCCATGGGTTACATACTGGTTGAAATCTCAATTTCCTTCTGTAGTGATACATAAAAAGCTCGTAACTCTGGTGTGGCATCCAAACATCCCCCAAACCCCTATGCTTGTCTAACAATTTACTTGCTTGAACACTTCTTTTGGATCATGGACCTAAACCCAGACACTGGTGTATCAAGTCTCGGTTTAGATTCCTCTTTTCAGTTTTTTGCTTCTTTACTTTAGGTTTTTCTCCATTTTCTTCCATTGTTAACTCTAAAAAAATACCATTTTCTTAGCTGAGAGTGGATTACTTATGTGAATTATCACTTTTTCTTGGCTCAAGTGCTTCCGAGCTTCATCCTTGCTACTTCTATCCTCAGTGTAATCTTTCTAGTTTCTGCAATTATATATTTAATTTATGGTGCACTTCACTTCAACTTTGGCTCATTAATACACTACTTGTTTCTATCTTGTCATCAAGGAGAGCATTTATGTTAAATATCCTGATGATGCTCTTGGACATCACATCAACTAATAGTAATCATTCACCTCCATATCATTGGAAATTTGATTTGTTTTCCAACGATGGCCACCTTCTCCACCGACAAGAGTTCTTCTTTCGGTCTATCGGTAAGACATTGATCAACGCTATCCTGATGCATCCCAGCTTCACTAATGAATGTTATATCTTGATACTTTGTGGTTGTATCAGGTTGTCGAGGAACCTTCATAATTTTTTTTGCTGATGCACCCAAGTTGTGGTGATGTGATAATCTCTATTGTTTCTATAAGCTCATCGGGGGAACTACCTTGGAAGTTAGCCTGATGGACAAATGTTACATCGATGGAAGGATATGGATTTCCCTTATTAATTTATCGATGGAGTAGCAATGGAAGTTCCAAAAAATAGAGTATTGTTAGGCCGATGGTGTCAAAAGGGACTTTGATGGATTTTATGGGTGTGATTGCTTGGGTGTGTTGGTTACAAAATGGATTGTTTACACAAACCTTAAAAACCTGTCTAGATCATGAAATTGAGTTTGGTGAAACTCTATAGGACTCAGTTATAAATGGATAGAAGTTGATGGAAGTATGTGAGATTTTTTAGTCCTAACACCTCTACTCTTTGGGCTCTATGAAACCCAGGAGGGTGATCCTAGCATTGTCTATATGATACTCTCGTGCTATTTTATCACTAACATTGAAAACAAACAAATACATTCCTACTGGATTCAAATAGAAAAAAATTCTTAAGGATTTGGCAAACCCTTTAATGAATTATACGTACAACTAGGAATGAGAAGTACTTCATACCACTATACTGCAATTACAAGTGTGTCAGAAATCATTGTAAAGATTTCTATTCTTTGTTAGGTACATGTAGCTCACTAGCATCAAAGATGACCAAACAAATGGACTAGTTCCTTATCTAATGGTGATGGATTCACACATGCAATAAATTGTAATACAATGGAAAATGGAAACAAGTATTTGTAGACTATTGTATATTACTTTGTAACAAACAACTTGATATGTGCAGAATTAGAAACTTCTTAGCAATCCTTGAATTTCACTTAAAAATATATGATCTCATTTAAGCACTTATTTAGCTCTTTGAGCTAAAGCAAAAGATGAAATCACACATTCAATTACAGTGATTGAAGATGAATAAATGAACCTTGATTCCTTTAATCATAATTCGAAAGACAAAATTACAAAGGAGAGAAAATAATCTAGGAACTTGCAATTATCATTCATATATCTTTTCTATTATAGAAAAATTAAGCCTATTATAGATCTAAATACATTCCTAAGACTTAACACTAATCTATTTCTCTATGCTTGAAATTATAAAAAATTACTCATACATGAGCTCAAAAATTGCTTAACTATCAAAAGACCCCTGTAATTGGCCTTGAAATTCCATTTATAGGAACATGGGAGCAATAAGCATCAGGCCAAATTACAATTATCTTCACATTTGCATTTGACATACATTTCAATTTTAATTTCAAAATTCTCAAGACAGTTATATTTGCACTATGCAAAGTGGGGGGAAAGCATATAAGAAAAAAGTTATTTTCATTAGCTGAGGAAGATACACTTGCCTTTGAAAAGGAACCTTTTACTCATTGCAACAACATCATAGTATCTCCCCCACAAGCCAAAATGTTAAACATGTGCATGCCTAGTCAACAAATATTAAAAAAATAAAAAGGAGGGTTGGTCTATCCAAATTAGCATTTATGCCATCAACCTTCATGATAGGGAGAGAAAAATATTTTGCAATACTTCAATGAAAGCCTAATCTACACTATTTCTAGGCTATGCATTGTTTCACTCCTATCTGTTATTCACCATTTTTGTCATAAACTTCCTAACATAGGCTCATTCAGTGAACCTCTCCAACCATGTGTGATACTCATCTTCAGTGGGCCATCTCATGTCCAACAAGGTTTTCACTTTGGTGCTATGTTGAGTGTACATTGCATCAATTAATGCTCTTGATTCTTTAACAAATGAATTCATTCTTATTTCAACTTCAGCCATGTTATCAATGTGTGGGTTCAACATGGAGTAATCAATTACAATTAACATTGTCTTACCCTATGGCAACCATTCTTCCAATTCATGTTTCCATTTGGAAAACTCCATCAACTCACCCTTCTCATCTAATATTTTAGGCATACTGTGCTCTTCCATATCCCTAAACATTCTCAATTTTTTTTGGAGCTACATTCCTAACTTTCCATGGAAAGTTTTTATTTCATTAATCAAATCAGTGGCCTACAATATTTTAGGAACATGAGTAGGAGCTTTAAGATCTTCCTGCATTTTGGACATCATCTCCTGTAGTGTTCCAACCATAGTACTCTATTTTCTCCAGTCATTTTGAAAGGCCCTTTGAACTTGCAAATGTTTGATGTTAGCCTCATGGATATTCTTATAGGCTGCCCAAACATCATCATCTCTATTGAACAATTTGGTCACTCTATGTCTCAATACATCCTCAAAGATGTCATTTTCTACTTTGAATGTCTCCAGCTTGGCATTCTTTGTATTCTCATTTTTTTTTATTTCAAATCTCAATTCAAATTTTGAATTCTGAGAGATAGAGTCTCTCTATCTTGTGTAGACATGTCTGAGGCAGAACTTGTTGGAGATGGAAAACATCTTTGTGTTGTAGCAAGAACCTTATTATTTTCATCCATCATTTTTTTGTATCTATCAAATAACCTCTTGTAGTTAGCTTATGTAATCTAAATAGTATCTACAGTTAATATTGCAACATGGATTGTCAATTATGCAACTGCAGTAGTAGACATTTTTGTTGCCCTCCTAACAACTACTACTCCAATATCCCTTTCCAAATATTTTATGACATCAAGCTTCCCCATGTTTGGAGCCATAGAAAAAATGGCAAGCGTATGAAGCTTGGAGCTAAAACCTAAGCCAAATACCTTATTGTCAAAAACCTCCTTAGAAAAAGAGGCATCATGATCCTTCCTAATTGCATATAGTGTAATAGCAGATGATATGTCCCACCTGGGTAATAAGAGTGTCCCACTCCCTTTCACCAGTATTTTTCCTCCTCAGGTGACATGCTAGCAATTTCTTGTATTATTTTATCTTCCTCCTTTTCAACTTCTTGTAGGGAGGGGTCAACTTTCTCCTCTTCTTCAATCCTTCTTTTAATGTTAGAGCCTTTAACATGGATGAAAAATTCCATGAATTTTTTGGTCTTGAAAAAAGAATCATCATACATAAATTCTGCATAGGCCTTTATTTTGACATCATCATCCTCAACCTCATTGTATACCCACTTTACAATCCTACTAGGGGGAACCACTATATTCAATCCATCATCCTTGTCTTCAGGGAAATATTGATCCACCTCCTACTCCATGGGAATGTGCTCTCTAGATTCCTCTAGGACTTGAGCCTCACCAATCTTCTCACTTGTTGAATAAGCCACTAATGGAGTGACTGCAGGTTGTCCACCTATCTCTTTTGTTTGCACATGGATGCTTGGAGCTGAGGATTGAGTCAGTTGGCTCCTCAATTGAGCATCATGGTTCTCCTTGTCCACCTTGGCCTTAATCTCAACTTGCTTTACTTTCTCAAAGAATCTCTTGTCACTGACGTCACCAAGCATTAATTTTTCCTTCATAAATTTGTCCTCCACCTTTGAATAGGGGCTAACATAGAAAGGGTTTTCCTTTAGCATCTTCTCTTCAATTGCACATATCCTTCTCCATGAGTTTTTCCTCGCATTAAATTCTTCATCAGTGGATAAATTCCTTATCACATCCTCCTAAAATAGGAATTGATGGGGCTTTCCTAACAACCCTCTAGCTCTTCTTTCAATAGAGATCACCCCATCAAGGTCACAAAACCTAATGACTTCTTGATTCAACCTGTAAGTGTCTAGAAGAGAGAAAAACCTCTCAATACACTCCTTTAAGGTGCAACTGAAGTATGTGAACTCATAATTAGGATTCACATGGGATTCCTTTATCATCTTTTTGCAGCGCTCCTTGTCCATGGCATCCATTTTCCACACTATTTCCATAAATTCTTGTCTATTTGACACATATATTAGAAACTTGTGAGGTGGCACTGGGGTTCCATAAATTTTGATTGTTCTGTAATTGGTATGAAGGTACCAGTTCCCCAATTGAATTTGTGTTGAGTGTCCTCATACTCCAAGGGCCTCAACATCTCCTTGAAACCTTATGAAATTCTATGCATAGTCGTCAAACCCAACTGCTCAAGCACCAATAATTTGAAAACATTGTAAAACATATTGTAATCAGAATGTGGACAATGCAAATCCCAAATATGTGTCCACATCTGCACCAAAAATTCATTGTCCATGTCATCTCTTTCTCTTAACCTTATATAATTCCTCCTCACCTTTTTACTCTTCCATAGAAGCAAGTGCATCAATAGAGAATAGTGTCTACATGACAATGGACGAGCTCCATCTTTCAATTTCACCAGGTCCTCATGCAAATGCTCAGTAATGTAGGAAGCATAATTCCAAACCATGTTCTGATAATTTTTTTGAATAGCAATCACTAAGGTCATCAGGGCAATATCCATCTTAATTTCATAATCCTTATGTAAGACTTGACATATTGCATAATAGGTATTTTTGAAGTAATCTTCAAACTCAACACAATCAAATGGTTCCATCTCAAGGGGGCTAAAAGGAATACTATTTTTCTTCAATTCACACCTCCTATGTATAGGAAAAACACCCTTCTTGTACCCAAATCTATTCTACTCATATTCATTGTATAGCTTGCAGAAATTAAAAGACTCAAAAGTAGGTGGATTCAAGTGAAAAGCTTCCATTATCTGGCTCGACGATATTTCTAGCATGGGAACAAAGTCAAGAAATCTCTTGATTGTTCTATCCAGTGGATCATAGCACCTGGCCAATTCCGACATCAAGTCTACCTCCACAAAAAAAAAATGGGCATACCGACTTTCCTACATGTCACAAGCCCATATGTTGCAGGCGAGGTAGTCAACAAGTCTCCTTTTGAAAGCATAGTAAAACAAATCCTAGCCACTCTATGACACTACAATATCACAAATTCTAGAGGTACCATCCTCAAAATGGGTCGTCAGGGCACCCTCACTAGTTTCTCTCTTTCCCACCTTCTTCTTTAGCTTTGTAGGTGAGTCCTTAGGGGGTTCCTCCATAAACCTAGGACAATCCTTCTTTATAGTTCTTTTATTTTTAGGATTTTCTACTATTTCAGGTTTGGGTTGGTTATCCTAGGGTTTGGGTCTTTTAACCCCTTTCTAAGTAGGTTTTCTTTTAGGTTTTTCTTTAGACCCACTAGGTTCACTCATATTTACTACACAATACAACTAGGGTTTCCAAATATCAGGGAGTTGCACCTTAAGCTTTTAAATTCACAGGGCTAGAATTAAAAATAACAATTCCACCCTCTTTACCCCAAACCCTATGAGTAAAAACTTTGAAATTCCATTTGAGCAGATGAAAATGATAGATTTTGAAAACAAACCCAAGCTACCTACCCAATTCCCAAAATACTCAATGCACAAATTGCCTGTTAGGGTTAGAAATGGTAGATATCTAACAATTAAATGCAAATTTAATTAATAAACAGAGAAACTAAAACACACAAAAATATAACACAGAGAATTTAACGTGGTTCACCCAATCTAGGCTACATCCACCAAACCCCAGCCATCCAATACTTTATTATCCAGTGCAAAAACCTATTACAATCTTGTGAATAATTGCATTTTTCATCATACTGTAATACCCATCTGAACCCCTTTTTAACAAGCTTAGAAGCTTCTAGATTTTTGGTTCTACAAAATTGGATTTTTCTTTTTTCATTTATTTTTCCCTTTTTCGGTGATGACGCGAAAAAGTAGGAGGAAAATTTTTCTTGGGGGTTGTAGCCCCCAAACCCCCACCTAGGGCCCATCCCAAATACGTGATAGGGTGTATAGTATACCATGGGCTATATAGTATAGCATGATTAGTCACCACATACCAACAATCTCCCACTTGGAGACTGATCCTGGACGACACTACTGCCATTACAGCTCCCACTGGAAATAAGTACCTTGGACCCTACTACTTTGTTATACTTGAATTCAACCTTGAAGGCCAACTGAAGTTGAAGAGGAGCTCAACTTCTCCCTTGTCACTGCCTTCGTAAACATATCTGCTAGATTGACATATATATGTATCTTGTCCAGCTTGACCTATCCATCCTCCAACAATGATTGAATGAAATGATATCTCAACTATATGTCTTTTATTTTAGAATACAAGGAAAAATTCTTTGCAAGATGTATAGCACTCTAGCTATCTGTAAACAAGTAATTTTCAGCCTGTTGTTTTCCCAACTTATCCATGAAAATTTTTAGCCATATCATCTCCTTTACCACCTTTGTTGCAGCAACATACTTTTCCTCTGTGGTGGATAAAGCAACCACCTTTTGCAATCGAGAAATCCAACTCACTGCTGTCCCACCAACTGTAAGAAAATAACTTGTGGTACTCCACCTAGTATCTATATCCCCTACCAATTCTGAGTCAACATAGCCTTTTAAATCAGTATTAGGTCCCCCAAAACATAAACATTTATTGTATGTACCTCTCAAGTACATGAGAATCCATTTTACTGCATTCCAATGCTCAACTCCAGGATAACTCAAATACTTGCTAACAACTCCTACGACATGTGCAGTATCCAGTCTCGTGCATACCATGGCATACATTAAACTGCCTCTAGCTGAAGCATATGGTACCTTGGACATTTTTTCTTCCTCCTCTTGTGTCTTTGGACACATATCCTTAGTCAATTTAACATGACTAGGCAAAGGTGTGCTGACAGCGTTTGCATTCTCCATATGAAATCTCTGGAACACTTTTTCAACATAATTAGCCTGAGATAAAAAACAATTGTCTGCTTTTCCTATCTCTACAAATTTTCATACCAAGGATTTTCTTTGCTGCCCCCAAATCCTTCATAGCAAAATATTTTGCTAACTGTTGTTTTAGCTCACTTATGCGATCCATGTTAGACCCTACTACAAGCATGTCATCAACATATAAACATAAAATAATGTAGTTGTCATTATCCAACCTCTTAAAATAAACACAATGGTCAGAATTACACTGACTGTAGCCTTGCCCAGCCATAAAACTATCAAATTTCAAGTACCATTGCCGAGGTGCTTGCTTCAAGCCATATAAACTTTTCTTCAATCTACACACTAGTTTCTCCTTACCTTTGACCTCAAATCCTTATGGCTGGTCCATATATATTTCCTCTTCCAAATCACCATGGAGAAAGGTTGTTTTAACATCAAGCTATTCTAAATGCAAATATTTAGTAGCCACAATACTTAAAACAATATGAATAGAAGTCATTTTAACAACTGGAGAAAAAATCTCATAAAAATCAATACCCTTTTTCTATACAAATCCATTTACAACTAATTTGGCTTTAAATCTTTTCTTACCTCCATCCTCCTCTTTTAGCCTATAAACCCATTTTTTTGGTAAAGCCTTTTTACCTGCAGGCAACTTCCATAATTCCCAAGTCTGGTTTTTTAGCAAGGAGTCCATTTCTTCTTCCATTCCATGCTCCCACTGAACCTTGGTATCCACCTGCATAGCTTCATCATAATATTCTGGTTCACCAACATCAGTTAAAAAAATAGTATACAAAGAGGGAGAGAATCTTTATGGAGGTCTACTTATCCTTGAAGATCGTCTAACAAGAGTTTGTGGTATTTGTTGTTGTTGTTGCCCAGCATGAGGAACCACTGAAACATCATTTTTTGGAATATCATCCAACACTGCATAATCATTTTCTTTCTTCTCATGCTGCAACAATAGATCTTTGTACAACACTTTCTCATTGAATATGGCATCCCTACTTCTCACAATTTTCTAATTTTCAAAATCCCAAAGCCTATAACCAAATTCATCAATGCTATATCCAACAAATACACATTTCTTTGATTTTGCATCAAGCTTGGTTCTATTTTCAGAATCTACATGTGCAAATACTTCACAACCGAAGGTTTTGAGAAAAGAATAACTCACCTTCTTACCTTTCCATGCTTACTCTGGAATACCACAACCCAAAGGATTAGAGGGACCTCTATTAATTAAATAAACAACAATGTTTATAGTCTCTGCCCACATTTTTAAAGGAAACCCAGCATGCAATCTCATAGTCTGTGCACGCTCCATTATTGTTCTATTCATGCACTCAGCCACTCCATTTTCCTGTGGAGTCCTTGGAACTATTTTCTACCTATGAATACCATTAGAGGAACAATAATCTTCAAACTCTTTACTGCAATACTCACCACCATTATTAGATTTGAGACATTTTATCTTTTTACCTATCTCACTCTCAACCAAGCTTCTCCATTTTTTAAAAGTTTCAAAAACATCATATTTCTGCCTAAGGAAATAAATTCATACCTTCCTAGTTGCATCATCAATGAATGTAACATAATATAGAGAGCCACTAAGAGAAGATACCTAAGTTGGTCCCCATTCATCCATATGCACAAGCTCCAATTTCTCATCTTTCTTTTGCTTCCCATCCTTGAGAAAACTTACTCTCTTTTGTTTTCCATACACACAAATTTCATAAAAATCCATATTAACAAATTTTAGACTTGGTAAAACATTATTTGAATGAAGTACTTTCATACCTTTTGTACTCATATGCCCAAGTCTATTAGGCCACAGTGCTGATTCAGAGTCTACAACAATTGTATGATCTTCTACCTGCTAAACTGCAGCAACTGTTCCTAAACATTGATCTTTTTCCATAACAATTAAAGTAGAAGGAATAGTATGACCTGTACAAAGATATAAGATGCCTACTTTCACACTTTTTGCTACCACTAAGGCACCCTTTGTGACCTTCCAATTTTTATCACTAAATGTAACAACACAACCTTCATCATCTAGTTGCCTTGCAGAAATTAAATTTCTGCTTAACTTTGGAACATGTCTTACCTCATGTAGTAGCCAATGATTCCCATTCTGCAACTTAATCTTGATTCTTCCCTTTCCAACAATCTGATAGGGTTCGTTATCTCGTAAATAAACCACCCCAAAATCCCCTTGGACATAATCAAGAAAATAACTTCTATGGGGGTAGCATGAAATGAAGCCCCTGAATCTAACACCCAAGAATAATGAGCATTATCAAAGGAAAGAATCAAAGCATCCTCATCAGATTTATTACTTACCACATTTTCCTCTTTACTTCCTTCCTTTTTGTCTCCTTTATTTTTTTGATACCAGCAATATTTCTTTAAATGACCCGGCTTACCATAGTACCAGCAATCCCTCTTGTCTCTAGATTGGGACCTTTTGTCCTTTTATTTTCCTCATGACTTCCCATGATTTCTGAAATTGTTTCCTCTCTCCTTTGTTCTGCCCCTGCTTTCTACATTCAAAACACTGCTTGATGTGGATGTTCCACCTAAGCTTTTCCTACGGATTTCCTCACTCAAAATAACACCAACAACATCATCAAATTTCAATGTATTCGGGCCAAAAAAAAATTGCTAACAACCATTACCAAGCTATTCCAGCATTTAGGCAAAGAACACAGAATCAAAAGAGCCCTAACTTATTCATCAAAGTTTACTTTTACAGAAGTTAGTTGACTAGTGACCATATTAAACTCATTTAAATGATCAGTAACTGACCCACCTTCTACCATTTTCATATTAAATAAAAACTTCATAAGAAATACCTTATTCGAAGCATAAGGCTTTTCATATAACTTCACCAGGGTTTCCATCAACTCTTGAGTTGTCTTTTCTTTTGTAATATTGAATGCCACTGTTTGTTCTAGGCATAGACGAATACTGCCAAGAGCCTTTCTATCCAAAATATCCTAGTCCTCATCAGACATTGCTATGGGTTTGTTGGTTTTCCCTTCCAATGGCCACCATAAATCCTTCTGATAGAGATAGTCCTCCATCTGCATCTTCCATAACTGATAGTTCTGCCCATTAAACTTCTCAACCTTCTTACCCTCGTTTGCCATTACTCCCACTCAACCGTGAGACCTTCCTACAGATGATAATCGAAACACAACCCACTTTGATACCACTTGTTAGGGTTAGAAATGGTAGATATCTAACAATTAAATACAAATTTAATTAATAAACAAAGAAACTAAAACACATAGAAATATAACACAGAGAATTTAGCGTGGTTCACCCAATCTGGGCTACATCCACCAAACCACAACCATCCAATACTTTATTATCTAGTGCAAAAACCTATTACAATCTTGTGAATAATCATGTTTTTCATCATACTATAATACCCATCTGAACCCCTTTTTAACAAGCTTAGAAGCTTCTAGATTTTTGGTTCTACAAAATTGAATTTTTCCTTTTTCGGTGATGACACGAAAAAGTAGGAGGAAATTTTTTCTTGGGGGCTACTTCCCTCAAACCCACACCTAGGGCCTAGCCTGAATACGTGCTAGGGTGTACAGTATACCATGGGCTATACAGTATAGCATGATCAGTCACCACATACCAACATTGTCGATAAAGGCCAAGAAATTAACTTACCCAAGAAAATAGCTGGTTGTTCCTCAAAATTCTCCTTACCAGGAGCTTTATGTTCTTCACTTCTTTACTCAGTTGGTTCCTCTTCTCATGATGACTACAATTATGAAAGAAAATACTCAATAACCCTCTTAATACCTCAGAATTGAAGTGCATTCACCATTATTGGTTGATGGATTAACTGAAAAGTAGTCATTCCAGTTTAAACCCCCAACACTGATCTTCTAGATTTAAAATACGATCAATGATCCTCCCTAACCATCACTACATGCCTTTTACAACTATGCTTTAAAATGATGATGGAATCTTGAGTAATTTCCACATATCCATCCACTAATTCATAGTACATCATGAACCCCATCGCTTATCATAGTAGTGCCTTGAAGTTATGTCCAAACTTTAGCAATGAGAAACACACCCCTGCTAGAAAAAAATATTCCCCATTGCTTGTCGCAGAAATGTGACAAAGCTAAATTTGTATTTCAACAAAGAGGGTGTTCCAGTAGTGCCACAATACATTCACAAGCCATTGCATATTGTCATAACTAATTTGGAGTTGATAATGCTTTCGGCAATGGGTGAACCAAGCCATAACACCAAACTCGAACATGTGGCAACATCATACCACTCCCTTCAATCGATTCCCATCACTCATCCCAATAAGTGAGAAAATCCATGAAACACTTCAGCGATGAGGTGATACAAAAAGAAGATAATATCCATCACTCATCACTGAAAATAAATAGGGAGTTGAAATGTTTTAGCGACAGGTGATACACAAGGCCTACAGCCATATCGCTCATCCCAGTAATCAATCACAAAGAGTAGCAACTTTCAGCGATGCATGATGCAAAGAGAGAACATAGGCCCATAATTCTTCACGATAATGAGCCTGACAGAAAAAGTAACTTTAGTGATGAGAAATCACTTAAGTGATTAAAAATTGAACATGCAAATAAGATTTTTTAAGAGAGGGGATATCCTAGGAGAATGCATGATAAGGTCTCAAAAGACAAATGATATTTTAGCAAAGGATGTAAAGGCCAGACAAGGCCGATAAATCAACCTCATAAAATAATAATTTTCAAGGACCTAGGCACACAAAAGGATTCAATGATGGGTCAAGGAAAGTCTAACCACATGGGGTCAGTCAGTAGACAAAATTCAATTACTCATATTTTTTCTATATGACTAGGAATAGGAGATAACATGTCAATAGACAAATAGATCAAATATCAAGGGTTTAAGACAAAGGATAAAATCCTTCCACGTAAAAAACTCCTCATATAGAACCCTAAACCCTAGTCTCAGCCAAGCAAACTAACATCTAGGAAAATGCTTTTCTCAGAATAGTGGAACATGAAAAATTTATGAGGGTTCCACTCGATTGTTTGATAAATTTATGAGGGTTCCACCCGATTGTTTGATAAATTTACAAGTTTTGAAATTTGTTTAGTCTAATGTTTGAGATAATGTTTTTCAGATATAACAAGTGATAAAAAATAACAAACAAAGTGTATGTCTTGACCGTAATGTTTTGATGATAATAGGTCAAAATCAACCAAATTTACACTAATTGTGAATGCTTTGCCTAAACCTGTTCAAACATGGACAAACAAGAAAACATTAGTCCTCAAACAAGTTTAAACCAAACATTCCCCATGAAATTCATTCAAACACAAGAACAAAAAAACAAAGTAAAAATATCAAATGAAAGCTAATGAAATCTTATTCAAAATGCTCAAACTAGCATCCCATGGGGGAATTGGTGCTTCCTTGATGTGGAAAGAAGCCCTTTCCCAATTCCTTGATAATATTGATGATGATTAATTGATCCTTGATGAAAATGCCAATAACCTAGCTATGGATGATAAAATTCTATTCCAACTTTGATGAAAATATTGATGATTGTGGCTGAACTTGTAGATAATAAACTTGCATGAAATTTTTTCCCCAAATACAATAGAGAAGGCCTCTATTTATAATGAAGAAGGTTTGAAGAATGAAGAATTGGATGAATATGGGATTAAACATGAACCAATGGTATTGTGCCACTTGTCAACATGCTAATGAAGGGAGGTGGAGCACATTTTGAACAATGTGCATGTTAAATGCATGTTGGTGAAATTTGAAATTCAAAAGATGGCTTTTGGAAGAAGAGTTGTAAGAGGAGTTAATGCTAAGGTGGCTCAAGAAAAGGACATGCAAGAGCCTTAAATGCCAAGTTGGAGGACAAAATTCCTTTGGGAGGGAGATTTCAAATTGGCAGAATATTCCAAGAATATGCCACATTTGAATGAAAATAGAGGAATTAATAAATTAAATAAATTGATTTACTTGTGCAACTTGCAAAAGATAGAGAAATGGGGGATTAGTGTTAGAAGTTAATTAGGATTAATTAACTTAGATGAAGTTAGTTTGATTTTACATTTGACTTAGACATTTGAGTTTATTTAAATCAAATGAGAGGATATTTGGATATAAGTAATTTAATTAAATAATTTTGATTTATTTAATTAAAGGAGATGACATTAAAATTAAATAAATAAAGTTGATTTATTTAATCAAAGAGAGAACATTAGAATTTAATTAAATAAAATTGATTTATTTAATTAAACGATGGAACATTAGGACTTAATTAAATAAAGCTGATTTATTTAATTAAAAGATGGAAAATTATGGCTTAATTAAATAAAGTTGATTTATTTAATTAAAAGATGTAATTTTGATGAATTAATTAAATAAAGACTATTCAATTAATTGGCTAGTGTGATTAAGGAAGAATTGATGTTAGTAAGTCAGGATCGAGTGTATGATATCAATTAGGATAATTTGAATGTCTACATTTTTTTCCCTCTTTGAAGAAATGTACCTACTATGTTGGTTCAAAGAATAACCTTGCTGAGATCAAAATTCATTTTTATTTTTATTTTTTGGATGCCCTAGTGGAAAGAAGTATACTGGTACACTACCCTCTCAAGAGATTGAGTGAAAATTTTGATTTGAGGGTCAATCTCGCAACAAAGAGGTTCAAGATGGATGTATGGATGGTTATGATGATGATGCAAATGAGATGGTTTATGAGATACTTACAATAGCCAATCTATATTATCCTAAACAACTTAAATGATGATGCAATGCATGTGAGATGGATGATGTGATATGCTATGACTACGAGATGTATGTATGCTAATGGTATGTGGATGCAGGATGGATGCATTGATGATGTTTGGTTGACTATCATGATACCATGTTAGCACGACAAGAAGAAAGAAGAAATGAGATGATGACAAGAGGATCCAACAAGTCCATGATTTTTTGAGACTTTATTAGAGATGACGATGAATGATGATGATGTTTCACCTATCATAGATTGAGATTTTAAAAGAGCTTACTTACGAGTGAAGCCACATAAGTGGTTTACACTTTGAAGGAGGAGGGAAAAATGACATTTGTGTGGTTTTAATAATTCAGGGGGTGGTTTGAGTGAACCCATTAAAGAATTTGCTCAAACCACTTTAAAGTCAACATTTTTATAATATTTTAATGGGTTCAAAAAAATGAGTGTTCACTCGAACCCCCTGAATTTGGGCATTTTTAAAGATTTTCATTGTCGAACCAACAATATTTTTTGTTTGGAAAACATGAACCTAGAGCATGTGAAGCACGGTGAACATTCGGTGAATTCGTGGTAAAATCATCAACATACCACCTTGAGCGAGCTATTTTCATCATCTTTGACCACCTTCGACCTCCACAATGCTTTCTATTGGAAACACAAGGGCAAACAACTAGGAGGGGGGGTGAACCAGTTGTCACATAAATTATACTTATTAAAATTATTCTCAAATCTAATAAATAAACATGAAAGCATAAACCATCACCACAATAAAAACACACATAACACCAAGATTTTTACGTGGAAACCCTATTAGGGGAAAAACCACGATGGAGGTTAATCCATAAGATTATACTCTGTTAAAAGTATTATAAATGGGGAATGTGCATGCATTCAGGCACACTGCCTAGAGCTCACTACTTAAATACAAAAAGGATTACTACCAAAAAGAAGACTCATTGTCTTACAGTCACATTCGGATTACATCCAAAAGATTTTGAACTAAGAAAATAGCATCTTCTAATGCCTGATTACAATTCTGATTAAGCACATAAAATCTTCTTCACACTTTACTTATTCATTCAAAATATTAGAACATTATTCACATGCAACACAAAGAATACATCGCACACCATACCTTCAAATGGTATAAACAATCAATCATATATATCCGCAACTAAGAATAACATCGACTACATGTCAGCTTTTACAAAATATGAAATGTGTACAAACTGTCAGCCCAAAACATAAATGATTATCAATGTGGATTAAACAATGTCAGCCACAAACATAGTGAGGACCCAAAATAACATCCTCAAACATGGAACACCTTAAACAATTATGCCTCAAAGATCCACAACATGCTACAATCACCTTGTTGGCAATGATCATGAAAAACATGAACTCACAGAAGAAAAACACCAATCGTGAGCACAATGATGAATGTGGACCAACAACACAAATAGAGCATGATCTAGAAACCTCTACAAGCATCATGAATCACCATAGAAGCATCTGAAACAACTCAAATTATTAGAATCACATCATCTTGTTTTAGGAATACCAACTAAAGCGACAGATCATATGTCAGAACACAAATACTCATAACTCAATCAAATCTTTATGCGAACCTCTGAAACTTCATGTGGATAAACTAGATATACTCATCAACAAGCCCATTAATCCACAACCTCTTATCATCAATATCCTAAGCTAGCCACCATACTAAATTTCACTGCATCACCAACAACCTGCAACTTATTTTATTACAATTTTCTCAATATCCTCGACATATATAACCTTAAAGACATTAATGCCAATAGTGTTGACATCAATGAAAACCACATACCAGCAATTTCCAACAATCTCCCCCTTTGGCATTGATGGCAACACATGATGTGAAAAACACCATCAATGCAACTTTCTCTTAGTACTTTCTCCCCCTTAGATTTTGACTCTTTTCTCCTTAACTCTTTCACAGTTTTTCACATGACTCTTCTCCCCCTTTGACATCAATGAAAAATATACACATTATCTTTCTCCACACAAGATCTGAACCACATTTTTGAACATCTGACTATGCCCTTTGAGTAGTAGCCACCACAATATCATTCTAGATTACAAGATATGACTATGAAATGAATGGACTGATGCAAGTCAATGCATATTAATTATGATTAGGAGGGGTAATAACCCCTAGCTTCTCTTTAAGATACTCAAAAGTATCCCTAGGCAAAGGATTGGTAAAGATATCTATAATCTATTCGTTAGTGGGCACATACTCCACTCTGACTTCCATTTCACTCACCTTCTCTCTCAAAAAGTGTAACTTGATAGATATATGCTTGGTTTTTTAATGCAACACCTGATTCTTAGAAATTTTAATTGAACTTAAATTATCACAAAATATAGCAATAGGTTCATCATACACGACTCTAATATCTTTCAACATTTGCTTCATCCATAATACTTGAGTACAATTGTTAGCAACAACAATGTATTTTGCCTCTACAGTAGATAAGGAAATGGCATTATGCTTCTTACTTAACCACGAAATTAGCTTCTTTCCCAAGAAAAATGCACCACCACTAGTAATATTTCTATCATTCACATCTCTTGCCCAATCAACATCAGTAAAAGCACTCAAAGTAAGGTCATCTTATTTAGGATACCACAGTCCCAAATCAACTGTCCCCTTCAAATACTTGAAAATACTCTTCACAACTATCACATGAGATTCCTTAGGATCAACTTGAAATATTGCAACAATGCATACGGCATTCATGATATCAGGTCTAGTTTCAGTCAAATAGAGTAATCCACCTACCATGGATCTGTATCTAGTCTAGTTTTTTTTAGGAGAATCATCATCTTGTGTCAACTTACATCTGGTCACCATAGGCATACCAACCGAGTTTGAATCTTCCATACCAAACTTCTTTAGCAATTCTTTCACATACTTGGACTAAGATATAAAGATCCCTCTATCTAGTTGAGTAATTTGCAATCTCAAAAAGAATTTTATTTCTCCAATCATAGACATCTCAAACTCATTTAGAATCTCATCAACAAACTTCATGCACAAACTATCATCTCCAAAAATGATATCATCAACAAAGAATTCAACAATCAACTCTTTAACATGATCAATCTTGAAATAAAAATTACTATCAACAGTACCTTTATTAAATCCAAGCTTCAAAAAATACTTGTTCAATCTAGCATACCATGCTCTTGGGGCTTGCTTAAGTCCATACAATGTTTTCTTCAACTGAAAAACCATATTTCCTTGATCAGTCAATTGAAATCCATCAAGTTGCTCAATATACACTTCTTCTTCTAGTTCACCATTTAGAAATGTTGACTTGACATCCATTTGATAAACCTTGATTTTTTTGTAAGGAACATAAGCAATAAATAGTCTCATAGCTTCAATCCTAGCAATAGGAGCAAAATTTTCTTCAAATTCAATTCCTTCCATCTGAGAATATCCTTTGCACACCAATCTTACTTTGTTTCTAACAACTTCATCTTTCTCATTCAGTTTGTTCTGAAAGACCCATTTAGTTCCAATCACATTTTTGTCCTTAGGTCTAGGAACAAGAATCCATGTATCATTCTTCTCAATTTGTAGTAGTTCTTCTTTCATTGCTTCCACCCAATGTTCATCTTTGCATGCTTCATTAACATTGTTAGGCTCAGTCTTTGAGATCAAACAACATTCTTCTACAATTATTCTCCTAGTTTGAACACATTTGTTATTATCACCTATAATCCAATCTTCTAAATGATTTAGTCTTACATACCTTTTATTCTTAGGATGTTCTTAAACTTCAAGCTCTTGTGATCTCACTTATGTGCTTTCACTAGTTTCTTCCTCTTGATTTTCTAGATTCACCCGAATGATCTGAACTTGATTTGGAGTTTGAACTTTCTTTGCTTTATTTGAAATGTTATTATGATCATCTAAATCATAGCCATAGGTTCTGGATGGTCTAACTATGTATTCATCAACCTTGACATTAGCACTTTCAATTACTTTCCTCAATCTCGTATTGTAGCACTGGTAGGCTTCACTATTAGTAGAATGACCAAGAAAGATTCCTTCATCACTTCTAGTATCAAACTTTCCTATATATTCATCTCTTTTGATATAGAATTTACTCCCAAATATTTTGAAGTATCTAATAGTAGGCTTATGACCAAACCATAGCTCATAAGGAGTTTTGCCATTATCACCTTTGACATGTACCTGGTTGAGAGTGTAAATGATAGTACTCACAACTTCTCTCCAATAGATATGCAAAACATTTCCTTCTAGCATCATGGTTCTAGCAGCTTCTTGAGTTGTCTTGTTCTTCCTTTCCACAACTCCATTTTGCTGAGGGGTCCATGGGGTAGATAATTGTCTCTTTATCCCATGCTCTTCACAAAAAGAATTAAACTCATGGGAGGTGAATTCACCACCTCTATCTAATCTTAGCAATTTATTCTTTAGACCTATCTCCATCTCAACCATAGCCTTGAAAATATTGAATTTCTCTAGAGCTTTAGATTTTTCCTTTAAGAAAGTAACCCACATCAATCTAGAATAATCATCAATATGTAACATGAAATACCTATCTCCTTGTAAACTGATGACTCTAGAAGGACCACACAAGTCAGTATGCACAAGCTCCAACACTTCATTTGAACAATACTATTTTCTCCAGAATGAAACTCTAGTTTTCTTGCCTAAATGAAATTCATTGCATATAGCATTAGTAGGTTTTATCAACTTAGGAAGATCTCTCACTGCCTAAGTAGAACTTATCTTGATAATATTGTCAAAGTTTACATGACACAATCTCCTATGCCACAACCAACTTTCATCAACTTGAGCAATTAGAAAACTTTTACTAGTAGCACTCAGGTGAAAGATATTACCTTTCTTTTTTGTACCAGATGCAATCACATTTCTAGAACTCCCCAATATTCTACACTTTCCATTCTTGAATTGAAGATTGTATCCCTTGTCAACCATCTGTCCAACACTTAAGATATTATGCTTCAAACCTTCCACATATAGAACATCATTAGTATTATGCTTACCATCAATAGAAATGGATCCTCTACCATGGATTACACCAGATTTTTCATCACCAAATCTTACAACACCACCATCATACTTTTCCAAGCTCACAAATTTACTTTTATCACTTGTCATGTGATGAGAGCATCCACTGTCAATCACCCATTCATCTTTTTCTTCAACTCTAGCAGCTAGAGCTTTCTCCACATTTATGCAACTAGCAGATTTAGTAGGTACTAGATCATTTTCTGTGATAGCAATAAATACCCATTCATCCTCACTTAAATTCCCTTTATCAGATTCATCATCTATCACACCTTCATCAGCAACATAATAACACTTTCTTTGGAATCTAGGCTTGTTAGGTCTTGGATTGGGAACTCTTTTTGGACACCTTGAGGTAAAATGACCTATCTTATTGCAAGAAAAACATTTAAGAAGAAATTTCCCTTTATACTTACCTTCTCCTCTAGGTACCCTCTTCACAATAAGTGCTTCAAGCTCTTCTATTTTTCTCTCTTCTTCTTCAATCTCTCTCATTTCCTATTCATACTTGGACATTTTTCCAGAAGAACTTTCTCCCAAATCATATCTCTACTTATCTTTTCTAGAGATAGGATATTTAAATGAAAATTCTATCTTAGGAAGAGATTCACCAAACTCACTTAAATCAAAAGTAGCAAGCTTACCAATAAACATGTCTCTGGTTACATTTGTCATGGTCTGAATCTCCTCAATAGCAGCAACTTTGTGTTTGTATGGAGAAGGTAGGGATCTGAGCACTTTAACAACAATCTCTGATTCTTCCAATGTTCCACTAGCACATCTGACACTACACACAAGTTCATTCACTCTTTGCATAAAATAAGTGATGTTCTCATCTTCACCCATTCTCAATGTTTCATATTTCCCTTTCAGGATTTGTAGCTTAGCAATCTTCACATGGGTATCACCTTCATACAAAGTTTTCAACTTTTTCCAGATCTCATAAGTAGTATTCAACTCCATTACATTTGTCATCTCAGAATCAGTCAAAGCACTCAACAATTCTTCCTTAGCCCTGATATTGTACTCGAATTCCTTAATCTCACCTGCAGTAGAAGGACCATTCTGTGGGATGATATACCTATTCTTTGTAATTGTCTAGTAAGGTTCACCAATGCATCTCAGATGACACTTCATTCGAGTCTTCCACATAGAATAATTAGTTCCATTAAATCTTAGACTATCCTTCTTATATGTCACCATCCTAGATCACCTCAAGCTATTAAAATTCTTCCGAGGAACTTGCTCTAATACCAATTGTTGGCAACACAAGGGAAGACAACTGAGAGGGGTGGGTGAATCAATTGCCATAGAAATTATACTTATTAAACTTATTCTCAAATCTGAAAAATAAACATGAAAGCATAAACCATCACCACAACGAAAACACACATAACACAAATATTTTTATGTGGAAACCTTGTTAGGGGAAAAAACACGGTGGAGGTTAATCCATGAGATTATACTATGTTAAAATTATTATAAATGGGGAATTCACATGAATTTGGGCACACTTCCTAGAGCTCACTGCTCAAATACAAAAAGGCTTACTTCTTAAAAGAAGACTCACTATCTTACAGTCACATTTGGATTACATCCAGAAGATTTTGAACTGAGAAAATAGCATCTTCTAATGCCTGACTATAGTTTTGGTTAAGCACATAAAATCTTCTTCACACTTTACTTTTTCCTTCAAAAGACTAGAACATTATTTGCACGCAACACACAACATACATTGCACACCATACCTTCAAATGGTATAAAAAATTGATCATATATATCTGCAACTAAGAATAACATCGACTACATGTCGACTTTTACAAAATATGAAATGTGTACAAACTATCGGCCCAAAACATAAATAATTGTCAATGTGGTTTAAACAATGTCAGCCACAAACATAGTGAGGACCCAAAACAACATCCTCAAATATAGAACACCTTAAACAATTATGCCTTGAAGATCAACAACACACTACAATCACCCTGTCGGTCATGATCATGAAAAACATGAACTCATAGAAGAAAATCACCAATTGCGTTCACAATGATCAATGTGGACCAACAACATAGATAGATCATGATCTAGAAACATCCAAAAGCATCATGAATCACCACATAAGCATCTGAAACAACTCAAATTACTAGAATCACATCATCTTCTTTTAGGAATACCAACTAAAGCAATAAAACAACTGTCAGAACATAGATACTCATTACTCAATCAAATCTTTATGCAAACCTCTGAAACTTCATGTGGATAAACTAGATATACTCGTCAACAAACCCATTAATCTGTAACCTCTTATCATCAATATACTGAGCTAGCCACCATACTAAACTTCACTGCATCACCCACAACCTGCAACTTATTTTATTACAATTTTCTCAATATCCTCGACATATACAACCTTAAAGACATTAATGCCAATAGTGCTGACATCAATAACAACCACATATTAGCAATTTCCAACACTTTCAAGGTTGGTTTTATTTTTCCATGGCTAAGTGAATTGTATTTCTTTGAAAGTTTCTAAACCCTAAATGAACAAATCTATTTTATGTGTATGTTTATTCATAGCATTCCATAATTTGTTTGTGTGTGTGATAACATTTCATGAGACCAAAGCTCCCATTTTGATATACCCAGTTCCAAAGCTCCCATTTTAATTTTATATACCCTATTTCAAAGCTCCCATTTTGGCGCAGGCAGGGTGAAGGCTTTGGAATTTTGCTTTATAGCTACCAATTGCATTTGCTTGAAAGTTTCTAAAGAATTTTCAACAAACCCATAAAATGCTATGGAATTTGGCTTTATAGCTGCCAATTGCATTTGCTTGAAAGTTTCTAATTCCTTTTCAACAAACCCATTTTAAAATGATGTGGAATTTGGATTTACAACTACCAATTGCATTTTCTTTTAGAAAGTTTATGTGGAATTTGGCTTTATAGCTGCCAATTGCATTTGCTTGAAAGTTTCTAAAGCCTTTTCAACAAACCCATTTGTTGCATGCTATGGAATTTTGATTTATAGCTGCTAATTTCATTTTCTTGAAAGTTTCTAAAGCCTTTTCAACAAACCCATTTGCTACATGCTATGGAATTTGGCTTTACAACTACCAATTGCATTTGCTTGAAAGTTTTTAAATCCTTTTCAACAAACCCATTTGTTGCATATGTTAGAATCATGGAATTCCATAAGACCCTTTTCAAATTTGAAACCAATATTTGGGAATTGTGAATATCTCCTTCATGCATAGATGGACCTAGTTCTACATTGGCAATTTTTTATGCAATATCTTCTTCAATTTAATCCATTGTGGGTTCATTAATTTCTACAAACTAGTTACCAAAGGATTCAAACATCAACCAAGAATTTTTATGAGATTTATACAGTTGAGGAGCAGCTCTTAGCAATTTAGATACTACATTAAAACTTGGTTCATATACTTGATATTTTTTCTTTTATTTGTTGCAATTTCTTTAAGCCATGGGGAAGGAGATGAAACTATTTTGGATTTGCAAGTTAAAGGAGGAAACACAATTGTAGGAACATAATTAATATTGATGTTATCTGATAAGACTTCCAAGTTTCCTTGGTTTGCAAGCTTCCATGTGCCAAGCTAGTGAGACTATAGCCACCCCTTGAACAATGTGAATGATCTCCATAATCACCCCACCTTGTTAAGATATTGTAACGATGGATCCATACACATACACACTCAAGATTAATTTATGGAAACATTGAAGAGCTTGTTAGGTACACATATGGCATCCTCAAACATACATAAAATATCTCTCTTGATCTAAATAAAGGTCTTGGATAAGGAAAGAAATCTTAAATCCAAAGGAAAGACCTTTATAAAGTCACAAAACCATTTAAAGAACATAAAGAATAATTTTCCATTATTTTAAATAAATATGCACAAAGAGGAAATTAGCCAAAAATCTTAAGGCTCCATTCAATTATGATAATCATATTATTTAAAAAACATGAAAATAACATAAAAATAATAACACCATTATTTTCAAAGAAAGGTAGAGTTAGGAAAGGAATAAAATATCACAAGAGAACTATCTCAAGTAAAATTTAATTACAAGGAGATTTGATATGTTGATAGAACACCCTTTCCAATATTCTCACAAGCTTTACCAAATCCTTCTCAATCCAAACTCTCTTGGTTTCTTTCACTTCCCTCTTCTCAAGATCCTCAAATTATATAATAATCAAATCCCAAAAGAGGCAACCCCTCTTCTTAACCTTTCATTTTGGCTAAATAAGTTGAATCTAATATATATTTCTTGACCTAATGGATTTTTAACATGTTGAACCATTTATTCAAAGAAAAGAAGAGAGTCCACAAAGGAATTTTGAGTAAATAAGGTAAGTTTTAACTTATAAAATGTGGTAACTCTTAGATATTTTCCTCACCAAAATATCTCTCCAAATTTAAATCTAAATGCGCATCCAAAAAAAACCAAATTCATAACTAAATTTAATCCAAAAAGTGGGCCATCTATGACCTTCTATAAACTGCTCAAAGATGTCATTCCCATAAATGATAAATTAAAATTTAAGTTATGACCTACACCAAAAGGACATGAAATTATCTTTCTAAGATGTCATACTTGCATAAATCCCTCAAAGATTTTTTTTAACTAATTTTAAACACTCAAACAAATACATATATATGAATATACTTCATTTATAAATTCTTAGAATATATCAATCCATCATAATTAAAATCTTAGACATCATGCATAATATTTTTGATGTATTCACAAAGCCACCTAGGGTCTCATAAGACTTGAGTAGGTGAATACCAATATGCATATCTAATGGTGGGGTAAATGGAGGAGGATTAGGAGTAAGTTAATATATATCTATTACTTATTTTGCAATCCAATATATTGGTTGGAGCTAGGTTGCATTTGAATAGAAGTGAAGATAAGGTCTATTAAAATATGACTCACCATCTTCTCTATTCTTAGGATTTTGGAGTATATCAAAATATCCAACCTATCTTTCATTGCCCATCTCAACCAATCTTTGCTTCAACTTCCAAATCATCCACACAATCCTCCATGAAATATTCTATACGTGAAACATAATTATGAGGAAGATACAAATAATCCTTGACGTAGCTTTTTGTATCAAAGGATAATATGGTTCTATAATTTTAAACTATTTCCAATTTTGAAATAAAAATACAATCAATTATCTATTCAATCTCAATAATCATAATTTTAAGGAAAACATAAATTACTTGAACCTTTTTAAGGTCTCTCATTAGATTCTACTTACTCTAACTTAAATTTAAAAAACAACATTGAAATCCACATAATTTTTTTTGAAAAAACATAATATTATTACAATATTATTTAAAAATCTAATTGTAATGAATGTTATAGTAATAAATATTCAAATTTTAAATCTATGAAAATATATAACCAAATGATCCTTAGTTTATTCATTGTTTTTTTCAAGATTATAATTTTTTACAATTTATATTAAACCAAACTCAAAATAATGGTATAGATTAATATTCTTGTCTTTATCCTACATTTGGGTCGTGTTTGATTAGATTTACTATCATATTTAGAAGTTGTATTTTGTTATTATATATTTTTTAACATATATAAAATGTATGGTTGGGTTAGTGAGATGTTTATAACAAGTATACAATATGAAGTCAAACTTTATTAGATTGATTCTTAATAAATTAGGAATAATGATTAAATTTATAGTTTTATACAATCTATAAGTATAAATAGTTTGATGATAGAAACTTTATACATATAAAAATATGATAAATGTGTGATTATTTTTCTTTCCAATCTATAAATTTTTTATGTGCTTGGCTATATAATTGAGACAATTCACTCATAATGTAATGATAAAAATTTAGTACATCAAAGAAATATTTTCGAGACATCAAGCTACCATTCTACATAACTCTCATGGAAATAAGAATATTATTTTATTTTAACTAAATATTGTGTTTAATCTATCTTGAATTACTAATTAATTTTGAATTGTATACTTATAATTTAAAATAAAAGCATCCTTTGTAACATAGAATAGATAGGTTAATTAATGAAATAAAATATGTTTTTATATTAAGAAAAAATTGCAAATATGGAACTCATATGAGAAATTGACTAAGACAACTTTGTGTGAGAACTAAGATGAGAATAATATATACCATCTTTCAAGAATTAACATTAGATTAATACTTGGCTCATATTGTATAATCACACTAGAAACCAACAATGGAAGTTTGAGAGTCTCAACTAAGAATTTCACCTTATAAATCACATTCATACTAGAATCCAACAACTAGAGACCAAATTTCATAAATAGAGTTCATGTGTTATATCATGCCTTTGATGGGTCCACAAGTACCATGAGCCTTTTGAAATCCTTCTCCATCTAAATGCACATCCATTCCAAGACCATTGGGAGGTGGGTATCCCAAGTTCCTTAATTTTTTGTAGGAATTTAATTTCAAGAGTAGGACATTGTGACTTTGGCATGTAAGATAAGGTAAACCTATAAAATTCATGAAATGGAATATTTGGAATAGGTGTGTAGACCATTTGTAACTAAATTCAAGCATTAAATTAATGGAAAAAGATAAATATTAAGAACTAAAAGAAGGATCCAAACCATAAAGGAAAATAAAATATTAACTTAAAACCTCAAGGTCAAAAAAAGAGTTGAGATAAAATTAGACAAAATGTTAGTAGGAGGAATGATCAAAAAATTTGAAGACACCCATGGTAGATGAGACCAAACATAGAAATCACATTTTCTTCATCTATGATACCTAATATTCCATACAAATGATCTTATTATAGGTGAAATATGGGCTTTCAATATAATGACATAACATCACCTTAGTAGTTTTTGACATCTTTATTCTTGTCGTAAGTCACAAATTCACAAAATCACAAAATTTCTCAAAAAGTTGATAATTTAGGTAATTGATAGTTGTTTTGAGATGTGACCTCATTATATTCACTAAAACTTAAATTATGTGATCAATTTAATCATTCAATTAGGTGAAAGTGAAGGGTTTTTTTTTTTTTTGGCGAAAGTGAAAGTGAAAGGTATTAATGTTTATTCAATTTTAAATTTTTAAAAGTTTAGTATTTTGATTAATCACTAATTCAATTTATATTGGTGGAAGATTTGAGGTAATAGAAAAAATATGTACAAAGATTAAGTCTTCATTTTCTCCTTTTCTTTCATTATTTCTTTCTTTTTGTACTAGGGTTAAATCGTCATCTAGGTTTGTTGTGTACTTATAAGAAATCTTTGTTCCTTAGTATCATGTTCTTGTACATTGTATGGTAACTTTCATGATAAATATTATGTGCATGTCCCTTCCTCCTATCAAATTTTCTTTATGGATATGAGGAAGTTTATTTCTAATTTTTTGGTTTCCTCGTCAAAATATTGCTTCAATAATTTAGAAATTATATTTACAAGCTTATCATATCTCTCATTTTATTCTCTTATTTGTACCTTCAATAATGACTAAATTGATTTTACATGACCACCAATGTTAAGTAATGATGCTTTCCCTTTATTACTAGTTCTAGGAAATAAATCTTAGATGCAACCTTTATCAAGATTTTTTAAGTCTTTAATGGCACATTTTGTACTCTAGAGTGCACACTTGTAAATTTAAATTTTAGAAATGTTTTAGATTATGTTTTGTGTGCAATCTAGTAATTTAAATGTTTTCATTATTAAAAGATATGATTTATGTTTAATGTTTTTTTCTTAATGGTATGAAAATATTATTGATGGTTAGATGAATTATTTTAACTAGTGAATGCTCTATTTGTCATCCCAAGTAGCATTCAAATTACTAGGCATATTATCTTGCATATACAAATCTAATTTAAGATGCATATTTTATATATGTTTGCAACCTATAGGTTCAATTTATATATATATATATATATCATGTGCACACTTGTAAATTTATTTAGAACTATTTTAGATTTATATTCCCTAGATCTATATATATTATTTACCAAGGTCTCATTGCTCCTTTAGGTGTGCATATATATATAACATGGAAAATGTAGATGTTCCACCTCCAAAATCTTTGTTTTCAAATACTACTAGTGAGATTAAGAAATTGAGAGACTCATTAGCAAGTGGTGCAAACACATGGATATATTCAGAGGTTTGCATGTCAATATTGCAGAGCCTAGAAAAACTAAGAGATGAACTTGGATAGACTAGTACATATTCCCCTAATTAAGTAGTTGTTATTTTCTCCCACATGTTGGAAGAAGTACATGGTGATGTTACCTTTTAAAAAATACATGATACTATGACCAAAGAAATGATAAAAAACACTTGTTTTCCATTCTATCAAAATAAATGTAAGGTGAGGGGATACCAGGTCACTAGATGTGTGGATCATGTTATGGCCCCATTGATCTACCTGCGATTTCTCATAGCACATGGTCAATATCAAAACAATGACTAGATTCCATTATATTTTGTTCAATTTTGTATGCTAAGGTCCATTTGGGCCTCAAAGTCAACTACTTGGACATTCCACCATATGTTGGTCAGGGGCGTGGTAGGATTGTTGATAGGCCCACCTATCATCGAGTACATAGACCAACCCCAGTGTTTAGGGTATTGGTTGGTGAGAGGTCTCCTACTCTGACCCTAGCTCTAGCCCCCATAGTAGATGAGGTTGTCATTGCTTGCCAAAAGGAAGCAATTGACACTATAGGTGACATTGTAGCTGCCACCACTAGGATATCTATTAATTGTGTAGGTCAATATTTGATGTCTAGATGTTTCGAGAAATCCATGCCATTTGTAGCACAGTGTACCACCATGGATCCTTTTACAGTGGTGAGCATCCCTACTACCACACAAATTGATGGACTTACAAGAGATATGGCATACATGACTCTACATTGTTTGGCTAAGGACCTCTTGGAGGCATATTCCTTCATTGCATCAGACTATGGGATCAGTATAAAGCAGGCCAGGGATCATTTGGCACTTGGAGTTCATTCACATCCAGGATCCCATCACCCTTAGCCAACACTAGTGCACATTTGAATCCACCTATAGATCATTTGGCTGCTGCATGGACTATGGGTTTTATTGATATGTTGATTGGTCTCGATTCATCATCGTCAATGCCATCTCACTTGCATAGTCCTCTTCACTCATCATTTATAGCATGACATGGGATAGATCAGATGGATGTAGATGTTGACTCATTGCTTGACCATTTGGTTGATATGGTGGAGATGACTGTTGTAGAGGACTTAGGTCATTTAATATTAGATGATGTGCATGTATGTGTGCATGTGCATGTTTCAATTCTTTTTTTAATTATTTTAAAATTTTACTTTTAACTAGATATTCATGTATTGATATATATGTACATATATTGTAGGTGGACATACCTCATGTCACTCCTAGCCTTGGTCTAGGGTGAATCCACAATAGTGGTTTAAAATTTGATGGAGGAAGGAAAAATCACAAAAAATAACCCCATGGAAAAAAATTGGTTTTAGGGGTTCGAATGAACTTACTGGTTCGAACGAACCCACTTAAATGCATTGTAACACCCCTCCTTTTTGTGCTCTATTAATCAGGCAATGTTTTCCTATGTTATGCTTCAATCATGTTAACATGTGAATTAATGATGCTTTATGCTTTGATTATGTTAATAATGTTAGCTTTGTCAGTTAGTGATATTGTATTGGTGAAGGGGATGGGGTTGTATCACTCGCTTGCGAGTGCCCTATGATTATGAGATTTCCTCTTCACGGTGTGTCTGATCATATTATGTATATATGCACGTTCGACATGCTCTTTGTTGCAGGTTGGTAGGTACATGACATCGACTCCACCTGGTTTCCAGGTCTGAGCGTGTCCATTGATCAACGGAAATTAATTGGGAGATAGTAGCTAGGGTTTCCGAACCAGGTCGTCACCCTAGTCATAGCATGTTGTTGGCTTGTCGTCGGGGTCAGTTGTGTTAACTTGGTCAGTTCCCCTCGAGTGTTTATTTAATTTCAAGTTTAAAGTTATTAAATGTCTTGCGTAGTCTAATTAATGATTAAATGTGTTTAGTTGCAAGCTAAGAGTGATTAAATAGCTTTTGGAAATTATAAATGATGAATGTTTTGTCTTATTGAGATGTTGGAAAATTAGTGATTAATTAATTAATTTAATTGAATTAATAAAATAATCTAATTTTGAATTAGATTTATTTTATTGATAATTTGAATTAATTGTGTGAATTAATTAAATTATCCCTATGAATTAAAAGTGTAAAAGATTTAATTCTTTTGTTGAATATAAAATGCTAAAATACATTGAATTCAAATTGGAATTAGAAAATGGTTTAAAGTTATTAAAAATTCAAATGTTTTCTTATGCAAAGACCTTGGGGTAGAAAGGATATTTTCTGAAATGGTTGACTATTTTGGGGAAGATATTTGTGAAGAGTTGAATAGGAATTTGAAATTGAATTTAGTTTGAATTTGAAAGTGAGTTTGCATTTTGGTTTGGAATTTAATTAGAATTTGAATTTGAATTAGAAGTTGAATTTGAATTTGAATTTGGGAAGTTTGGAAAAAGGATATATTTTTAGTTAGGGTTTTTCTTTCAATCCTCCATGGATTCTTGGTTTTAGATTTTGGGTGGAGAGGCTTGGAGGAGGCTAAAATGGTGGAGTTGAAGGAGTGCTTGGAAATCTCCATGGTGGGAGCTTGCAAATTTTGGAGAAAACATAAGGTTCTACCTTCTCTCCCTTCCTCTTCTTGCTCATTTGAATGATTAAAAACATAGTTTTAGATTCAATAAAAATTCATGGAAAAGCTTTTCAATTTGCAAAATTGTAAATGGATTTGGAAATAGAAAGAAAATCCAAAAAACTCAATGTTGAAACTTGATTTTGAAAACCCATTTCCTTGTTTTGAAATAAGTTCAATTTTCCTGATTTGGGTTTGAATTATTTTTACAATTTGGGTATGTAGATTTGTGAATACAACCATTTACTTCAAAATTGGGTGATACCCACAAATATATATCTTCTAATATATATTTGTTATTTTTGAAAATTTTAAATTTTGGTAAAACCCTGAAGTCTCTATTTTTTTTTTTCATTTTGAAAAACGCAGGAATATTTTATATTAAAATTTGTTTTTTGGGGTGGTGGGAGGTCAAACCCCACCCCACCGCCGCCGCCACCATGGCTGCTGCCCGACAGGGAGGCGGCGCTGTGTGTGGAGCACACAGCCACTGCCGCCCCGCGGGGAGGCGGGCACTATGTGCCCCGCACACAGGCTCCGCCACCCGGTAGGGAGGCGGGAACTGTGCGCTTAGCGCACAGGCTCCGCCGCCTGGCTGGTTGGCGGGGCTCTGTGTGTGGAGCACATAGGCTCCGCCGCCATGGGTGGCGAGGGCCTGGTGCCAGGGCTTCGGCCCTTATCCGCTTTTCAAAAATAAAACAATTTCTTTTTTTAGATAAAGTTTGTTTACCTTTGTCTAAATCTAATTTCTTTTATATATATTATCTATATTATAGTTTTTATATATATATAATATTGTATATTGTATATTATATAAAATATAATATCTTTAATATATATTAAATTAAAAGAATTTTTAGTAAGTTCAAAATATATGTTATGTTAATCATGAGAATTTTAAATTATGAATTAATTGGAAAATGTACATATATATTATTTGATGTATTTTATTCAATGGGAGTATAAATTTAAAGTTATTTAATTGATTCATTTGCAAATAAAATATTGTTTTATTTGGTATATTTAGATAATGTTAAATTTTAAACTAGAATCTTCTAGATGATCATGTGATTATTATAATCACGGAAATTGATATTTCAGTATATTGTCGTAATTTTCAAAGAAGTGATTTTGAGCTATTACTTAAATGGTTATTAAAGACATGTCCATTTATTTTCTAGATGTTTATTATGGAAATATGATTGTGGAACTGAGAGTAAAGGATGAACTTTTAATTAACTAAATGATTTATTAATCAAGTGATCTATCTATGGTATGGGATCATGAAACTTACGGTTGATTTAAATTTTAACCAGATAGCTGCGTTATTAACATGTTTTGATTATGAATATGGTTATGAGATTTAGAGTAAATGATCTGTTCTTTAAATATCTCAATGTCATGAAAAGAAATGGGATCAATTGATTGGATAGATGCAAGTCATGAAATCTGTGTTTGAATGGATTTAGGAAATCCGAACATTAGCTTTCCTATTTGTCTGAAATATTTTCAAGTGTTTAATTGTTCGCCTTCGATGTTGTGGAAGGAGGGTGAATGTTTTGTGAATCTTCCTGATATGGGTTCATTTATTGGTATGGGTGGTTATACGTGAGTTTTTATGATTGTTGGCTTTAAGTCGTTTCTTGTTGATCATGTAAGTCTTCCAGCAGTGTTTTCTTGAGATGATGTTGTGTCTCTTATGTTCTGCTTTGGCTATATTGGATTATGTGTGAGTAAGCTCAAGTGGTTACCTGGTTCTTTGAACGGGTTGTGTGACCTTGGGATTCATGGTTGAGTCGAGTTATCGTTGTTATGTGGGTTTCATTATGTTAGTCAACCTTGTGTTAGCCTTGGGTAGTGCACGCTTTGTTTTAGTTTTGGACATCCATAGCGATGTGTTACCTGTTGAGGTGTTTGATTATTTGGTATAAGTGTTAGTGCATTGTCTACCCTTGGCATGTGGTTGAGTTTTGTGTTGTCGATAGGGGAGTGGCTTTCAAACGAGCGCCGGGCCCAAAGTGGTCCAGGATAACTCGTTTGAGAGTTAGTTAATTAAGGTGAAATTAAAATAACTTACTAGGGAGAGAGTAGCTTTGAACATTAATAAGATAATTTAGCCTCGCTCATTGGCTCAAGGGCTTGTGAGACTTGAGATGAGTCGGAAGGCCTGGAATGGCAAGATCGTTATCTTGTCTTCTCAAAGGATAATCGATTCCGCTCTGGTGTGCATATGGCGCGGGTTCGTGAGAGGTTACCAGGATATCCCTAGAGGGGGCCGGGACCTAGGAAGAACACCATTGGATAACCAATGCAGCCTTTGCGATGACACTCCTCCTATGACAGCAGTCGGTATGGTGTTGTACCGTTGGTTTATTTTGTACAGTGATGGTACTCAATTTTGTACTCTGGAAGCATTGTAACCATTGTGTTAAGTAATGTGGGTTTTGTTCTTGTTTCAGTTCAGTGTGCTAGCTTGTGTCTAGGGGTGCATGGTCTTGTCTAGGAATCCTTGTTACTATCTCCTAGCATGGAGGGAGTGGGGCCTTTGGGTTCCACGTGGTCAGGTGGCGTGCATTCCTTTCCGTTGGATCTTCTTCATATTCGTGTGTTCATGTTTTCCAGTTGGAGGGCTCATTGGATGCTGTTGCTTTTCTGGCTTCGTTCTTTTTAGATGATCTTTATTTTATTACCCCTCAGTTGTTATCGAGGTGGAATTTGTAATATGTAATCATTTGGTTGGAATTGCCTCATTCAGAGAATGAGTGTTGTAATCTTATTGTTAAATGTTAATTGGAATCTTGAGGTATTTATTATCGTTGTTGTAATTTATCTTGTATGGAATGTATGTTGTCTCATTTCCTTAAGTGCATAATGTTTCAGTTTATTTTAATATTTTTGTTGTTGGGTTTTTAGTAATCTTTGTCTCGTGGCCTTAGAGGTTGTTGGCAATATGTATTATCTTCATGTTATTAATACTTAAACAAAAAAAAAAATTGGTATGTTTAAGTAGTGGATTGCAACTTCCTCTAGGGTTGCGTGGCGGGGCATTACACATGGTATCAGAGCCTAGGTTTAAACACTGGGAACTCTGGGATTATGTTGGACCCATTATGTTGTATGTGTGTAGGTTTATACTCTGGGCACTATGAGCCATTGTATTGACCTAGTTGTTTTCCTCTTTCGTGTTATTTTCCTTTTTGGGTTGATTTCTCTTGTTTGCCGGAAGTTGTTGTTAAGTGGTATAGGTCCAATGGTGCAGGAAACTAGTGGAAAGGATAGGATCCTCGGTGTAGTGCGCAATGCACCGATATCCTTTCTATTGGAAGAATGCATTATGGACGATTGTGTAGTGTGTGATCGTGATGTGTTGTGTGTGGTGGACGACAATCAGTTTTGTTGTTGTTTCCACCCTTGCACATCTTTTGTTGAATGCTTTGTGAGGGTTAGGCTCGCAAGAATACCAAGAGGTGTGTTTTGTTTGGCTTCCTTCTTGTTGCTTGGCTCTTTCATTGTGTAAAAGGTTGAGACCCTTGAGTGGTTCTTGAGTGTGGTTGTAGTGTGTTCCTTGGGTGTGGATTCTCTTTCGGAGTTTTGTTGTTTCCTTCTCCATGCGAGTATCTGATGCATGTTTTCTTGTGCTTTACCTCATTGTGCAAGTGATTTCTTGATTGATCCTATGTGGTTTTGAAGTTGTTTTTGCATGTTATATTTTGTGGAAATTATGAAATATAGTAATAGGAAAATGAATGAACATGTTGTTAGTTCATAGAGTTTGTGCAGACGCTCTTTTGATCGATGCACTTGTGTGAAAGTGATTGTATGATGATGAGACCATGTTTGCAATAGTGCTTGTGTTAGAATTGTAAATTCTCCTCTCTCCTTCCCTCTCTTCTCATTGGTGTAACGAATATGCTTGTACTTGAGTGTGTGATGTATTGAAACCCAATTTTATGAGGAAATGTTTATGTGTTCATGGCAGTTGTGTTATTAAGATCAAGCCTTGGGTAAAGGACCTAAGTCCCCAAGTTGCATTCATAATCATGGAAACATATAATATGAATAGAAAACCATTTTGTAGTATGTAAAAGTTTAGAGAAAATAAAAGATTAGTGAAATCATAGTATGAAAATGATAATTGCATAATAGGTGCATCTTGTTGGTGAGGCCTATAGTCCCCAACTTCATTGTTAAATCTTAAGAAATCATGTTGATGAATAGATTATTGTACCTAGATTCAAAATGCAAAATGTCGAACAAATGTTGAAGTGATAATGTTGCATACCTTGTCTGGAGTAAACTCGTAATGATATTGATTTTTGTGTGATCTTAAGGAGTATGTAAAGGGGAATTTGCAGGCTTCCAGGAGTAAGCCTGACCCTAGGGGGGGAGGATGTAACACCCCTCCTTTTTGTGCTCTGTTAATCAGGAAATGTTTTCCTATGTTATGCTTCAATCATGTTAACATGTGAATTAATGATGCTTTATGCTTTGATTATGTTAATAATGTTAGCTTTGTCAGTTAGTGATATTGTATTGGTGAAGGGGACGGGGTTGTATCACTCGCTTGCGAGTGCCCTACGATTCTGAGATTTCCTCTTCACGGTGTGTCTGATCATATTATGTATATATGCATGTTCGACATGCTCTTTGTTGCAGGTTGGTGTACATGACATCGACTCCACCTGGTTTAAAGGTTGAGCTGTCCATTGATCAATGGAAATTAATTGGGAGATAGTAGCTAGGGTTTCAACCAGGTTCACCCTAGTCATAGCATGTTGTTGGCTTGTCGTCGGGTCAATTGTGTTAACTTGGTCAGTTCCCCTCGAGTGTTTATTTAATTTCAAGTTTAAAGTTATTAAATGTCTTGCGTAGTCTAATTAATGATTAAATGTGTTTAGTTGCAAGCTAAGAGTGATTAAATAGCTTTTGGAAATTATAAATGATGAATGTTTTGTCTTATTGAGATGTTGGAAAATTAGTGATTAATTAATTAATTTAATTGAATTAATAAAATAATCTAATTTTGAATTAGATTTATTTTATTGATAATTTGAATTAATTGTGTGAATTAATTAAATTATCCCTATGAATTAAAAGTGTAAAAGATTTAATTCTTTTGTTGAATATAAAATGCTAAAATACATTGAATTCAAATTGGAATTAGAAAATGGTTTAAAGTTATTAAAAATTCAAATGTTTTCTTATGCAAAGACCTTGGGGTAGAAAGGATATTTTCTGAAATGGTTGACTATTTTGGGGAAGATATTTGTGAAGAGTTGAATAGGAATTTGAAATTGAATTTAGTTTGAATTTGAAAGTGAGTTTGCATTTTGGTTTGGAATTTAATTTGAATTTGAATTAGAAGTTGAATTTGAATTTGAATTTGGGAAGTTTGGAAAAAAGGATATATTTTTAGTTAGGGTTTTTCTTTCAATCTCTCCATGGATTCTTGGTTTGGAATTTTGGGTGGAGAGGCTTGGAGGAGGCTAAGATGGTGGAGTTGAAGGAGTGCTTGGAAATCTCCATGGTGGAAGCTTGCAAATTTTGGAGAAAACATAAGGTTCTACCTTTTCTCCCTTCCTCTTCTTGCTCATTTGAATGATTAAAAACATAGTTTTAGATTCAATAAAAATTCATGGAAAATCTTTTCAATTTGCAAAATTGTAAATGGATTTGGAAATAGAAAGAAAATCCAAAAAACTCAATGTTGAAACTTGATTTTGAAAACCCATTTCCTTGTTTTGAAATAAGTTCTATTTTCTTGATTTGGGTTTGAATTATTTTTACAATTTGGGTATGGAATCAAAATTTGAGTATGTAGATTTGTGAATACAACCATTTATTCAAAATAGGGTGATACCCACAAATATATATATTCAAATATATATTTGTTATTTTTAGAAAATTGTAAATTTTGGTAAACAAAGTTCTCTGTTTTTCATTTTGAAAAGCGTGGGAATATTTTATAAAATTTGTTTTTACGGGGAGGGTCATCAAACCCCTGCTTCTTGTACCAAACAAGGGGGTCTTTGTGTCTGCCATACCATCAGCCCTGAAGGAGGCCCCTTTTGCCCAGCACAGACTCATGCAGCGCAGTGAAGGGCTTTCATTGGGTAGCTCTCCCTTCCATGTGTGGAGGGTGTGGGGGTTAGGCTTATATCTTTTTAAAAATAAAACAATTTCTTTTTTAGATAAAGTTTAACCTTTGTCTAAATCTAATTTCTTTTATATATATTATTTATATTATAGTTTATATATATATATATAATATTGTATATTGTATATTATATAAAATATAATATCTTTAATATATATTAAATTAAAAGAATTTTTAGTAAGTTCAAAATATATGTTATGTTAATCATGAGAATTTTAAATTATGAATTAATTGGAAAATGTACATATATATTATTTGATGTATTTTATTCAATGGGAGTATAAATTTAAAGTTATTTAATTGATTCATTTGCAAATAAAATATTGTTTTATTTGGTATATTTAGATAATGTTAAATTTTAAACTAGAATCTTCTAGATGATCATGTGATTATTATAATCACGGAAATTGATATTTCAGTATATTGTCGTAATTTTCAAAGAAGTGATTTTGAGCTATTACTTAAATGGTTATTAAAGACATGTCTTGTTTATTTTGCTAGATGTTTAGTTATATAATATGATTGCGGAACCGAAAGTAAAAGACGAACTTATTAATTGACCTAAATGATTTATTAATCAAGTGATTTATCTATGGTATGTGATCATGAAACTTAGGGAGAACGGTTGATTTAAATTTTAACCAGATAGCTGCATTATGAACATATTTGGATTAAGAATATGGTTATGAGATTTAGAGTAAATGATCTGTTCTTTAAATATCTCAATGTCATGAAAAGAAATGGGATCAATTGATTGGATAGATGCAAGTCATGAAATCTGTGTTTGAATGGATTTAGGAAATCCGAACATTAGCTTTCCTATTTGTCTGAAATATTTTCAAGTGTTTAATTGTTTGCCTTCGATGTTGTGGAAGGAGGGTGAATTTTTTGTGAATCTTCCTGATATGGGTTCATTTATTGGTATGGGTGGTTATACGTGAGTTTTTATGATTGTTGGCTTTAAGTCGTTTCTTGTTGATCATGTAAGTCTTCCAGCAGTGTTTTCTTGAGATGATGTTGTGTCTCTTATGTTCTGCTTTGGCTATATTGGATTATGTGTGAGTAAGCTCAAGTGGTTACCTGGTTCTTTGAACGGGTTGTGTGACCTTGGGATTCATGGTTGAGTCGAGTTATCAGTTGTTATGTGGGTTTCATTATGTTAGTCAACCTTGTGTTAGCCTTGGGTAGTGCACGCTTTGTTTTTAGTTTTGGACATCCATAGCGATGTGTTACCTGTTGAGGTGTTTGATTATTTGTGATAAGTGTTAGTGCATTGTCTACCCTTGGCATGTGGTTGAGTTTTGTGTTGTCGATAGGGGAGTGGCTTTCAAACGAGCGCCGGGCCCAAAGTGGTCCCAGGATAACTCGTTTGAGAGTTAGTTAATTAAGTGGAAATTAAAATAACTTACTAGGGAGAGAGTAGCTTTGAATTGTCTACCCTTGGCATGTGGTTGAGTTTTGTGTTGTCGATAGGGGAGTGGCTTTCAAACGAGCGCCGGGCCCAAAGTGGTCCCAGGATAACTCGTTTGAGAGTTAGTTAATTAAGTGGAAATTAAAATAACTTACTAGGGAGAGAGTAGCTTTGAACATTAATAAGATAATTTAGCCTCGCTCATTGGCTCAAGGGCTTGTACGAGACTTGAGATGAGTCGGGAAGGCCTGGAATGGCAAGATCATTATCTTGTCTTCTTGAAGGATAATCGATTCCGCTCTAGTGTGCATATGGCGCCGGGTTCGTGAGAGGTTACCAGGATATCCCTAGAGGGGGGCCGGGACCTAGGAAGAACACCATTGGATAACCAATGCAGCCTTTGCGATGACACTCCTCCTATGACAGCAATCGGTATGGTGTTGTACCGTTGGTTTATTTCGTGCAGTGATGGTACTCAATTTTGTACTCTGGAAGCATTGTAACCATTGTGTTAAGTAATGTGGGTTTTGTTCTTGTTTCAGTTCAGTGTGCTAGCTTGTGTCTAGGGGTGCATGGTCTTGTCTAGGAATCCTTGTTACTATCTCCTAGCACGAAGGGAGTGGGGCCTTTGGGTTCCACGTGGTCAGGTGGCGTGCATTCCTTTCCGTTGGATCTTCTTCATATTCGTGTGTTCGTGTTTTCCAGTTGGAGGGCTCGTTGGATGCTGTTGCTTTTCTGGCTTCGTTCTTTTCAGATGATCTTTATTTTATTACCCCTCAGTTGTTATCGAGGTGGAATTTGTAATATGTAATCATTTGGTTGGAATTGCCTCATTCAGAGAATGAGTGTTGTAATCTTATTGTTAAATGTTAATTGGAATTTTGAGGTATTTATTATCCTTGTTGTAATTTATCTTGTATGGAATGTATGTTGTCTCATTTCCTTAAGTGCATAATGTTTCAGTTTATTTTAATATTTTTGTTTTTGGGTTTTTAGTAATCTTTGTCTCATGGCCTTAGAGGTTGTTGAAAATATGTATTATCTTCATGTTATTTATACTTAAACAAAAAAAAAAATTGGTACGTTTAAGTAGTGGATTGCAACTTCCTCTAGGGTTGCGTGGCAGGGCATTACATGCTTTCCCCCCATTTCCCGCCCAAAAAAAAAGTAAATGTAATTTAAAAGGTGTTTCACTTGAACCAGGGTTTGAGCAAACCCTAGTTTGAGTGAACCCCTAGGGGTTTTCTCAAACCCATAGGGGTTCGTTCGAATCCCCCTTATCCCCTATTCTCCCCCTCAGACACCCAAAAAGTCTAGATTTTTGTGCTTTGAAGCTCGGGTTCGCGATAAAAATGGAGGAGACTTCACAAACCCAACTAGAATCAGGTAGTCCTTGGAATGAGCTATCCAATGACTATAATTTTAATATGTTTTTGTTTTATTATATATTTTACTTTTTAGTTTTATTAAACATAGGTTTTTCACCGAAAAATCAAGCTCTTTGTTCTGCACATGTGAAAAAATCGTAGATTATAATTTTATTTTTTTAAATATGAGTCCACTAGATATTAAAGTCCTTGATCCAACAAAAAAATAAAAATAAAATTTTGATACATATAGAAAAAGTTACGCATTATACGGTCGTGCTATGTCTGAATTGTAATTGGTTTGACTTTGAAACTTGATTAAAGAAAAAATATTCAATAAAAAAACTATCTAACCAAGTGGAAGCACTAGATATCAGAGTTATAAATCTAAATTTGAAAGAATTAGAATTTTATCCTTCATGGAAAAAAAGTTATGTATTATACAGTGAGTGTCATTTTTAAAAAATGTTATTTTCTTAAAAAAACTAGTTTTCGAGGGAGATGGAAAAAGAAGTGCAATCTGATTCCAAAATTTTGAAAAAAATATATTTAGAATCTACAGACAAAATGTTACAAAACTCTTTGTTTGCATCATCTTCAAATTCCTCACGGTTTAGCCACTATAGGTGCCAAAAGTGAAGATTTAGTTAAAAAAAATTATTTTAGTGTCCAGTTTGGCCAAAAATTGTAAACCACTATTATGGGATCACCCTCTAGATTGTGTACATTGACGCGACTCTATGGATGATTCTTCTACCAGTGGACATGTGAGTTTTAATTTTTTATATATACACATGTATATGTACATGCATATGTATGCATAGGTCTAGATAGATATTTAAAAATACAAGTACATTCTTAAAAATAGATTTCATAAAATTTATTTAATATTATTATATATGTATTTAACACATTCTGTACACAATTTTATCTGCAGGGCTCAACACATCCATCAGAGCAGGGTTATCATTTAGATAGTCATTCAACTAGGAGTCAACATTCATATTAATTAGGCCCTGCAATAGATTTATGATCTTTACTACATGTATTTGCTTATATGATGATCTCTAACTTACATTTGCTTATATGATATACATTTGATTTCTAACATACATTTTCTTATTTGATGACCTCTTTGCTTATAACATGTTTATGTTTATGTTTATACATTAAATCTATTTACATGTATGTATGTGTTTGCTTATGTTTAAATGTTTATATGACATACATACATTTTCTTATATGATATACATTTGATCTCTAACATACATTTTCTTATTTTATGACCTCTTTGCTTATAACTTGTTATGTTTATACATTGAATCTATTTACATGTATGTATGTGTTTTCTTATGTTTACATGTTTATATGATATACATACATTTGATTATTTGATGATCTCTAACTTACATTTTCTTATATGATATACATTTGATCTCTAGTAGAATTTTAGGAGAAGACTATTTCATTTTTTCCAAAAAACAATAATGTACATTGAAATAAGTTTTTTTGACGTTGAACCCACAAACAAAGACCATAAAAATGGTCCCAAAAGTTATTATAGAATCCCCTAGAGTTGTGAAACTTTATGTTAGTTCATTTGATCTCAACATCCCATTTGATCCTATATTCTCAAAGATAAGGAAATTAATGCCACTTTATAATTAAATTCATTCGTGTTGATCACAATAAATATTTTGCACACACATCCCTTGAATTTTATAGTAAGCAGTAAAAAATTATAAAATAAATGACTCCCAAGCAAGTAAAATAATGATACTTTATAAATGAGTGTATTTACGGGTATGTGCAGGATCATCATGGAAAAAATAGGCCCTTAAGTGGCGAAAAATTTACAAAAATCAAAGTGAAGCAACTTGATGTAAAAGTTTGAATAAGTTATCTATATTATTTCAAAAATATGTAAGAATAGAATCTGTAGCAAATTGAATGTAGTTTTTAAACTACTAGGTTTTTTTTTTTAAAATCTATTTGGTGAGAATTTTAAATTTCAATGCAATAGTACTTAAATTTCAGGGAAAAAATAAGAAGTAGGTATCTTTAAATACACCTAACCATAATAAAATGATAATATTTTTTTTATAATATTTTGGAGATATAAGTAGAGGACTTAATGTCCCGATGTGATGCATATTTTTTTTGTAATTTTTTTCCAAGTAAATGAGTAATTATGAGTTTTTATTACAACTTTTTAAAAAATGTAAAACTTCTAAGTATGTCAGCCACCTTAACTTGGTCAAAAATTCATGAAATTCAATTTTTTTGTAATCCTCACGATTATGTAAAGTAGAATGTGACACATATTTCGAATTCAAAATTTTTGATATTGTTTGAAAGCTATAAATGTTTTTCAATCATCCTATCAATCAGGACTTTAGTCGTAATTCAAATAGAAAATGAATAATTATTATTTATTAAATTAAAAGTAAAGCATACTTTATATTGGTGGAAAGATGAGAATCTCCTTTAAAAACCTTTTTCGTTTCATCAATTTTGTGTTTAAAAAAAGTCAACAGTCACATACCCATCATATCGCCACTTTTCGACCCATCATGATCCTGCACATACCCTTACAAGCCTGTTTATTAATGCACATGTTCTTCTAGTTTTAAAATTTGATAAAAAATGATGAAATTAAAATCTTGATACAAAATAAGAACAAATCAAGTGCATCACTTTGTGGTACACAAAACTCCTATTTTTTTAAAAATGACTTAAGCAACATGAACCATTGAGGAGTTGAGAAGAAAATATAATTATAAAGAAGAGGTAGGAACATTCCTTTTATAATTATATCATCCTTCAAACACTTTCCCTCTAAGTTATAAAATTTTATGTTAAATTATTTCATAAATAATCTCTTAATCTACACCATTATTTAACATGATCATGCTTTCCTACAACTAGATATAAAATTATAGATTTTTAAAGAAATTCAATGAATAATTTGCTAGTTTCAACTTAGGATAGGAAAATTTTATTCTTTGAAACATTAAGAAAATTCAATTCAAATTATACCTCTATGTTCTCAAATCATTGTTCTACCCTCTCTACATCTCCTGTACAAATGAAAATATCTCAACTATTGATTTAGAACCATCAAGGTGTGTTTGGTTAACTAGAATGACCATGGAAATTTTCCTCTACTATATATTGGGTTGGCCCTTACTCTACAATGAGCATAACTTATCTAAGAGACACTTTATTAAGCACTATGTTATCTCATTGGTTGAGATAATCTTGCACCTTTGGTATCAAGCTTGAGGAATATTATCTTTTTGACAAGGAACAAAATTATAAAATTACTCTATGTTCCATACCTATACATTAAATAACAACAAAATCCACAATGAAATAACTTGTTTGATTACCGCTTGATTCATTTGAACTGGGATCTAGTTATTCCATACACTAGAATGCATTTTAATTTTAATTTTTTTCCCATATGCATATAATTGCAAGCTTATTTATCATTATTCCATATCAAATTGCAAGATTAATTTGCATTTATATCACTTGGAGCACAATTTTGGAGAAGAGATTTTTGCACATTTATGAAGGAGGCAAATATTGGAGAAGACAACTTTTCATTTTTATCAATCAAGGAAAATTTTGAAGGAGAATTTAACTAAGTTCAAGGTAGGGTATTTTTTTTGAGTCATCTTTAACTTGAAGAAGAAAATGGGACAATAAAGAAAAATAAAAAATATGTCTCAATGAAAATTTTCAAAGGAAGAAGAACAAAAGAGGCGTGAAAAAAACTTGGAAAATTATCATAGAAAGAAACAAGGTACATGCTTGTTTCTTCTCTCTCTCTCTCTCAAGTGTGTGTTTATGACTTTTATTAACACCTCAATTTTTTTTCCTTATAAATATATTTCCAATTATGAGAACCATGTTAGATTTAACTTGGAAACTTTAATACTAAAAAATAGTCATCTTGCATAGACATTACCTAAATTCCTTATCATCTATTTCCAATTTATTTTGTTCCATGGAATTCTTAAGTTCAAGAATCTTTGATTTTATTTGTTTCAACTCCACTTAAATAGCTCATAGTTTCTCACTTTCTTTGCTTGCATGTCAATTCAAACAAGTAGGAAATTCTCAAGCTAAAGAACACATGGACCTTGAAGATAGGGAGGAGACCCAAGTTCAAACAATGCTTGTTGGAGAGGGGTTAGGATCACTTCCTACTACTAGTATGGATGAGCATATATAAAACTAGTTGAAACTTCTCTCACTTATAGCATCATGTCTTATCACTTTGTTTGCTTGCATACATAAACTTCACTTATATAGCATCATCTCTCACTTTCTTTGCAAAATATTGTGTGACATGTAGAAAGGGATCAACAAGCAGAAAGTTCTCATGTTGAAGTTGAGCCAATTCTAGATATCAAATCAAATGAATCTGCTAAAGAACACATGGACCTTGAAGATAGGGAGGAGGCCCAAGTTCAAACAATGCATGTTGGAGAGGGGCCAGGATTACTTCCTTCTACTAGTATGGATGAGCATATAAAACTAGCTGAAAAGGTGAGGAAACAAATTTCTTATAGAAATTTAGATCATTTACTTGAAATGGATATGGAGAAATTGAAATGTTATGCTGACCAGCCTACAAATAAGAGAAAGAGGTCAATGACTAAATCTATAAATGGAATAATCAATGATCATTTCAATCATCTTGAAACACTTGAAAAAACCCAATTGTTATCATGTTTACTTCTTTGTAATGAGTTGAAAGTCATTACAATTGTTGGGTGTACATTCGGCATCAAATAAGAAGAAACACATGGCATTACAAAAGGATATTGTTCAAAATGTTAAAAAGGGTTTATTTTCCATTGGGAAAGGATCTTGATCAATGGATACGGCCACTACAAGAAGGTTCATGTTGACATCTATTATAAATCAAAATATAGCAAGAAAAAGAAAAATATTTGCACTTTCGGTTGAAATCATTGGTTATAGTAGAACCACAATAATAAAATATGAGAAAAAGAGAAAGCTTTTGGATGAGAGTTCAGAAGGAAATTGGGAAATTATGTGTAGAGCTCCCCAATCTAACAGAATTGAAGATGTTGTTAGGAACTTGATCTCAAGTTTTTGGAATGATCAGACTCATCCATCATCAAATACTAGAGATGTTATGAGACACAAGATTGGGCCTAGTTTTTATGAAAATAATATCAAAAATTGGCTAGACATAACACAACTTGAGATGTATATGAACTTTTGTAATATATCCTCATATAAAGGTTGGGAAAACAATGTTTGAAAGGTTAAAGCCATATTATGTGAAGATAAACAAGCTTTTTTAAACTTTTTGTTGTCGTTATCATATTGAATTTGATCTCTACTATCAGGGGTTTTGAAAGATGAGAGAAGAAAGTTGTGGTTTTCAAAATGAACCTCCTAAATAGGCAAGTTTGTTCATAAAGGCTATGTTATGTGATCATGAAAATGGACCTCAAATAAACTACATAAAAGGAATTTGTGAAACATGTGGAAATTTGGCTAAATTTCCTTCAAGAAATGAAGATATTGACCTAACAAAGACAATAAATTGCAAGAGGTACTATTTTTAGAGAGTTTATTTTTTTCAATTTGATTAGATTTTTATTTGAATTCTCTAATGTAATGTTTCATTGATTGTGTGGTTTATTACTTATTCACATATTTTACTCACATAGGTACATGTATGTAAAGTTTCAAACAAAATTTGGGAAAGAATCCACAAGGTTGAACTATGTAGAAGAGGAGATTTCTATTGGAAAATTTATGGAATATTTTTGAAAATTGATACAACCATACATACATCCCTTTTTTGCCTAGTGGAAAGCACAAAAATTCCAAACATTGAGAGATACTATCCCGCTTGGAACAGTTCTATCAGCAGTTGACTTTGCAGAAAATTACTCCTTTGTAAATCAAAAGGAGATTCAATCATAATATTACTTTTCAAAGTAGATCACTATTATTGTTCATGTGTGTTATCGACATGCACAATCAAAATTGGATGGTTTTGAGAGTACAAATGAAGAACGATCCATCAAGAAAGAATATCACTTTTATATTAGTGATGATAAAGAGCATGACATGTTTTTTGTACAACATTTCTTTACAATTGCTTTTGAGAATTTGAGAAGCAGGGATGTAAAATTTGAAAAGCATTTTGTATGGTTAGATGGATGTGTAGGACAATTAAAATCTTCACGACCATTCTATGCACTTTGTAGATATCATAAAATCTACAAAATACCACATGTTTGGATTTTTTTTTAGAGTGGGAATGGAAAGGGTGAGCATGATGGAGTAGGAGCTTGTATCAAATGAGTTTTAAGAAAATATCAAATGAGTTATTCAAAAGATTGTATCGACAATGCACATGATATTGTTGAATGGTGTAAGAAACACTTTGCATCAAATGTGGTCGGCACATCTTTCGAGAAAAAACCAACACATTCCACATACAGTGTTTTGGGAGATATCGAGTATGTATAAATTACATTTTCAAAAATTTGAATTTATTTAAATTTAATATATATATATATTTACATACATTTGTTCACATAAGTTTGTTGTTTCCCATGTATCTACATGTGGATAGAAGATCAATGCATGGATGTAAGAGGGTAGACAAAACAAGATCTTTGCATTGTGTTATGAGTTTAGATAGTCACCATGGATGGACATTACACATAAGGGATTACTCTTATTTTTGCACTAAGTGCATTGCGGGAAACTCTGATCATGCATGCAACAACCAAGAACTTGGATATGTTGGTAAATGGGATACAGTGCCACTAGTTGTTTCAGAAACATACGATGAAAATGAGGAAGAAAGTGTAGACACTAAAAATATACCGATTGATTCTATACGCCTAATCCTGATCTTACTAACACCAATTCATCCTGAATCATCTCCCCTACTTTTCATTTAATTAAATAATCTTTATTTAATTAAATTCATCACATTTCATCTCTTAATTAAATAAATCATTTTTTATCTGATTAAGTCATCATCTCCTATTAATTAAATAAATCACTTTGTTTAATTAATCCTATAGTCCCTCTTTTAATTAAATAATTCATTTTATTTAATTAATCTCTAAAGTCATCACATTTAAATTAAATAAATTAATCTTTATTTTATTTAAAGCTAACACCATCCTCTTTAATTAAATAAATCAAATCTTATTTAATTAAGTATAAAATCATTATTCCTCTCATTTTGATTTATTTAAATCCAAAAATCTAAATCAAATGGTCAAGTCAGCTAATCTCCTTTAAATTAATCAAATCCTGATTAATCTTAGTCTTAATCCATCAAATCCTCTAGCTTTTGCCACTTTCTCAATAAATCATTTCTTTTGAATTATTAAATCCTCAATTACTTTAAAAAAGGCATCAATGGTTGGAATATTCCCCAAATTTGAAAAATCCATCCAAAAAGACTTGTCCCTTCCAACAAAGCATTTAAAATCCCTTACATGTCCTTTTCTTGAGCCATGTGCATTTGCTTCACCTTTCACCTCATCCTTCAAGCCATATTTTGAATTTGAATCTCCCCTCTCTTTGCACATTCTCCAAAATGTGCTCAAGCTTCCTCCATTCACATCTTGACAAGTGGTACTTGCCCATTGGATGTTGAATGATCCCACATTGCTTCATTTTGTTCATTCCTCCATCTTTTCTTTTTATAAATAAGAGGTTTCTCTCCTCATTTGATCATCCACAACTTCGAACAAAGTTACTCTGTTCACATTGAGAGCTAATTTTATCCATTTCATATCAAGTGTTCATCATTTTCATGGTTTCATAGCAAGGTTATGCCAAAATTTCATCAAGGAGCTTCAATCATCCACAAATCTTCATCAAATCTTGCATAAGAGTTGGGAAAGGGCCAATTTCCACATTAAATTGGCACCAACTCCCCCATAAGATCAAGAGTTTGCATGTTTTTAATAGGATTTAATCTATCTCCTTGCTTTTTATTGTGTTCTTGTTTTTATTTCTATTTTGAGCATTGCTAATGGGTTTTATGGGGAACTTTGATCTTGGCTTACTTTTGAATCTTCTAATGTGTTTGTTTGTTGTGTTTTGCAGGTACTAGGATCTTGGTTCTACAGAAAGATTTAATGACATTCCTTTGATTTTAATTGATTATGACAATATTTCAAGATTGGTTAGAAAAGGTACATGTGTAAGTTTTCAATAATTTAAATATTATATATATAGTTAATGATCTTTAAAGTCTAGAGACATTTCTAATTTTTTTAGAAATGTTTTGAGTAAGTTTGGTGTACAAGAGATGTTTTTGCATTGATAGCAGAGTCTGGAAACATAGAAGTTAGATATTATTTATTGTGTTGTACAAAAGAGAGGAATAAGATAACACAACCTAAAACAAGTGATGGAATTTTATTTCCCACAAGTGAGTTTGAATTTAAAATTATATATACATTGTGTTCACATACAGTGGGTGCTACCACAATAGTGGTTTACACTTTCTGGGAGATGGTGATTTTTGTTGAAATCACATATTTCTAGAAAATATAATGGTTTAAGCCTTCAAAATTTCCATTTAAATGATTCCAATTGAAGAGGGTTTGATCAAACCACCTTAGACCAAGCCCCCTTGGATAGAACCCCGCTATTTTTAAACCATACCTATAACGAAGTCTCCTTTACACCTATCAAAATCTGATAAAAAATGATTTTTTGATTTACCTTTTGGGGGATAAAATGAATTCATTTAAAATTTATTTTTTTGTAATTATGTAGTCCTTATTATAAGCTTCGAAAAAAGTATAATTTTAATTAAATTTAATTTGATTATTATATTAATTTTTTATTTATTGTGAATGTAGGTTTTTCACTAAAAATCAAGCTCTTTGTTCTACACATGTGGAAAAATAACAGATTATAAATTTTTTTTGAAAAATATGAGTGCAACAGATATTGAAGTCCTTTATCCAACAAAAAAAATAAAATTGAATTTCAATACATACAAAAAAAGTTACGCGTTATACGGTCCGCCTATGTTTGAATTGTAATTGGTTTGACTTCAAAACTTGATTAAGGAGAAAAAATTTAATAAAACACTATGAAACCAATTGGAAGCACTAGATATCATAGTTACAAATATAAATTCAAAAGAAATAGAATATTATCCTTCATGGAAAAAAAGTTATGCATTATACGGTGAGCATCACTCTTTAAAAATGTTGTTTACTAAAAAAAACTAGCTTTCGAAGGAGATGGAAAAAGAAGTGCAATTTGATTCTAAAAATTTTGAAAAAAAAATATTTAGAATCTATAGAGAAAATGTCACAAATCACTAGTTTGCATCATCTTCAAATTCATCATGGTTTAGCCACTATAGGTGCCCGAAAGTCAAAATTTAGTTAGAAAAAATCATTGCAGTGTCCAGTTTGGCCAAAAATTGTAAACCAGTATTGTGGGATCACCCATGTGCACATTACATTATAAACATTAAATTGTATATATTGTACAAACCTTTAGCACGAAAATTTTGTACACATGTTCACATGTCTTACCTCAGGTTCATGTTTACTATGCAGATTATGTTGTAGTGCAAGGGATATATCTAAAAAAAGTCAAAGTTGTTCAACATGGGATTCATTTTGTTGACTATCAACCTGATAACAAGGTATATCAATATAGTCACTTAATAATTGCTACCACCCTACATCTTCATGCAGTTCCACATGCACATGGCCCAAAAAAATGAAGACTAGATAGTGATGACCATAAAAAAAAATTACATGTTATTGAAGAGCGGGCTAGACCAACATGTTTGAGTTAGATTATATCCATGATTTTCAAGTTCACTTGTAACCCTATACATGTTCAAGTGAGAACTTATAGTTTAACTTGTACATAGTTGTAAATCATTTTGTGTAAATTCCAATTATATGTACATATTTGTTCCATGGAATTCTTAAGTTCAAGAATATTTGATTTCATTTGAAAGTTCAAAGTTACACTTATAGCATCATCTCTCACTTTTTTTTCTTGCATGTAAACCCATATATATGCTTTCAATAGTTATTTGAAACCTAGTGAATGTTTTTAAAATCATTTTGCCTAAATTACAATTATATACAACTTATATTTGTTCCATGGAATTGTTCCATGGGAAATTATGTGCTTTAAAATTAAGTTTATCTAATTATATATATTTTTTCACACAGATTTAAAACATAAATAAATGCAATTAAAAAAAAAAGTTTCCATCAATTTAATTCACAAAATATATCACAAATGGAAATAGAATCTTCCCATCTAGTTGCCAAATCAATATTTATATGACTTTTATATGACTCCCTCTCTCCCCTCTACCCTTAACCCTTAAACCCTAAACCCTTGTTCCCTCTACCCTCTAAACCCTTAAACCCTCTACCCTCTACCCTTAACCCTTAAACCTTAAAACCCTCTATCCTCTACCCTCTACCCTTACACCCTTAAACCCTATACCCTCTACCCTTAACCCTTAACCCTTAAACCCTCTACCCTCTACTCTTAACCCTATCTCTCTATATCTCTCCCACTCCCTCCTCTCTCTCTCTCTCAAGTCTCTCCCTCCTACCCTCTCCCTCTCTCAGGTCTCTCTATCACTCACTCACTCCTATCTCAAGCTCCCCTCTACCATCTACCCTTAACCCTTAAACTCTAAATGAGTCTTAAACCCTCTACCCTCTATCTCTCTCCCAATCCCTCCCTCTCTCTCTCTCTAAAGCTTCTCCCTTCTACCCCCTCTCCCCTCTCCCCTCTCTCCCCTCTATCCTCTATTTCTCTCCCACTCCCTCCCCCTCTCACTCCTATCTCGATCTCCCCTCTAGCCTTAAAACCTTAAACCCTCTCTCTCTCTCTCACTCACTCCTTCTATCTCCAGCTCCCCTCTACCCTTAAACCCTCTACCCTCTACTCTTAACCCTATACCTTATATCTCTCTCCCACTCCCTCCCTATCTCTCTCAAGTCTCTCCTTCCTACCCTTGAGCTCCCTCTATCACTCACTCCCTCTATCTCTCTCCCCTCTACCCTTAAATCCTCCACCCTTAAAACTCTACCCTCTATCTCTCTCCCACACACACTCTCTCTCTCAAGTCTCTCCCTCCTACCTCTCCCTCTCTCAGGTCTCTCTCTCACTCACTCACTCCTATCTTGAGCTCCCCTCTGCCCTCTACCCTTAACCCTTAAACCCTAAATGGGTCTTAAACCCTCTACCCTCTATCTCTCTCCCACTCCCTCTCGATCTCTCTCTCTCAAGTCTCTCCATCCTACCATATCCCTCTCTCAGGTCTCCCTCACTAACTCACTTACTCCTATCTCGAGCTCCCCTCTACCCTCTACCCTTAACCCTTAAACCCTAAACAAGTCTTAAACCCTCTACCCTCTATCTCTCTTGCACTCCCACCCTCTATCTCTCTTGCACTCCCTCCCTCTCTCTCTCAAGTCTCTCCCTCCTACCCGCTCTCCCTCTCTCCCCTGTACCCTTAACCCTTAAACCCTAAACCCTTTTACCACCTACCCTTTATCTCTCTCCCACTCCCGGGTAAGAGCACAAAGCTATGTCACACTTTCATCCAAGTTATCAACACAACTAAATTTAAGTATTTCTAACTAAAAATCAATTTTGGTCAAACATATGATCTAGTAAGTTTCATTCTAGCTAAGTTAGATACTTCCACAACTTTTTCAACTAAAATTGTTGGCTAAATATATATGGAGCACCACTTTGAGTCTAATTTACCAAAAAAATAAAGTTATTTGAAAAAGTTGAAGTTTCAATAACTCCTGCTAATGCAAATAACATCTTTTAAAAAATATAAAAATACCCTTTTGTAGATCCATAATTGTAGTTTTCAAAAATATATTTATTTTAATAGTTTAAATAGATTTTTTATTTTTACTAAAAGTAGGTTATTAACACAAAATTATATTAGGTTGATTACTATGCCAAGGAAAAATACTAAAACTTATTAAAAAAAATTGAAAAAAATGATGCACTAGATAAAAGAATCTATTTCATTATGGTATAATTTTTTTTCCATTTTAGATAACTATTTAATATGAAAGTTGATGTCCGATGAAAAAAATTGTTTTATGATTCACTCATAGTTTAATATTTATTTAAAACTATATATTTATCAAAATTTGAAAAAAATATATCCATGCACTAAAATTTCAAGTTATAAATACACACAAAAAATTTGAAAGAAAACAATAATTACTATAAAAATTTTGATGTCCCATGCAACTTCATTTTTCAGCAACTAAATTATAGTGTTAATTTATTAAAAACTAGTTTAAATATTTTTTTTACCGATGAAAACAATTGTTTTATGATTCACTCACATTTTAAAATTTATTTAAAAATATATATTTATCAAAATTTGAAAAAAAAATCCATGCAATTAAATTTCAAGTTATAAATACACACAAAATTTTTGAAAGAAAACAAAAATTACTATAAAAAGTTTGATGTCCCATGCAACTTCATTTTTCAACATTTTATCAGCAACTAAATTATAGTGTTAATTTATTAAAAACTAGTTTAAAATAATTTTTTACCAATGAAAACAATTGTTTTATGATTCACTCACATTTTAATATTTATTTAAAAATATATATTTATCAAAATTTGAAAAAAATATATCCATGCACTAAAATTTCAAGTTATAAATACACACAAAAAATTTGAAAGAAAACAAAAATTACTATAAAAAGTTTGATGTCCCATGCAACTTCATTTTTCAGCATTTTATCAGCAACTAAATTATAGTGTTAATTTATAAAAACTAGTTTAAAATAATTTTTTAATTTTTTTTTTTTAAATACAAACATAAAATATACTAAAAATACATATTTACTAGTTTACATAATTTCAAAATTCAAAACATATATGCCACTTTTTAGTGATTCAAGTTTAAAAGTTGGATCAACATTGGCCGTTTCCTTTATAAAGTGTGACACAACTTTGTGCTTTTACCCTCCCTCTCTCTCAAGTCTCCCTCCTACCACTCTCTGTCTCTCAAGTCTCTCTCTCTCTCACTCACTCCTTCTATCCCTAGATCCCCTCTACCCTCTACCCTTAATCCTTAAACCCTTAAACCCTCTCTCTCACTCACTCACTCCTATCTCGAGCTCCCCTCTACCCTTAACCCTTAACCTTAAACCCTAAACCCTTAAACCCTCTACCCTCTACCCTTAACCCTATACCCTTTATCTCTCTCCCACTCCCTCCCTATACCCCTATAATTCATTTGAACATGTAATTAAGATAACTGATAGAGCTATAATGTTCTCAATATTTCTTCTTTGTTGTGAGTTGCTATTCAATTCCAATGGAAACTTTAAAGAATACTGTGCTTTTCAAATACTCTAAAATTTCAAGAAGAATGAGGTGAAGAAAATACAATTTTTTCTTATTTCTTCTCCACTTTAATATATAATCTCACACCAAAACATCCATGTGAAACCTCCACCAACTTCTCAAAATGGTTGTATTTTATGGTGGATTAAATCCACCAAATGCAGGAAATAATTTGTATGCATCTATAATCATCATGTAGCTCCAATGTTATGATGAACTTCAAATTCATTCATGTTGCCATATATTTGGAGACTTAACCCTTCTTTCCACCTCTCTACTTGTTATAAGTTGCTAATATGCCCTACTAGAAGCATACAACTAGTACCTATACTCATTAAAGATCTTATATAAAAGCTAAACTTCATCAATTGAAGATTCCTAATAAGTTTTATTAGGAGTTGTCCAGTCCTAGAGAGCTAAACTAGTTCCTAGAAACTCATGTCCATTTGGGTAGCTAACAAAATCTTGACATTACTGCACCATATCATTTATCTCTAGAAACTCATGTTCATTTGGGTAGCTAACAAACTCTAGTGTATAGAAACTCATATCCATTTGGGTAACTAACAAATTCTTGACATTACTACCTCATCATTTCTCTCTAGAAACTCATGTCCATTTGGGTAGCTAACAAACTCTAGTGTAGTCATTCTATCATGTTTTCAAAAAACACATCAAAACCATTTATAATATCTTTTCCAAAGCCACATTCTCATGGTTCTCATGCTCAAAAGCTAAGGCTAAGCATAAATTCAACAATCAAGATGAAGAATCCTAGTAGGAAATCTTTGAGGCTATCCTTCCTCAAATTTAACACAAGATTGTAGCTCAGACGAGAGTTGACTAAATGGGGTGAAAGGATTGAAAGTGGTTGGGCTCAAATGAGTGAGCAGCCTCTAATTGTTTTCTTTTTATTATAGGAAAAACATGATTTTATGAGAGTTAAAAGCCATGTACTTTTCATGATTTAATTTCATACATGCAAGATTCATTATCTTACAATCATGAAGGGTTAAGAACATGTATTGTTCTCATTTTCCTCTCTTTTTTATAATTGCATTCATTCACACCTCCTCCATGTTAAATAAGGAGAGAGTGAGAAATTTTGGAACACCAGGAATGAGATTATTGGTAGAGAATTTTTTTGGAAGTGATTAGAGGTGTGAAGATTGAATCAAAAGTCCCCAGGTATGTAGACCGACCCCTTTGTTTCATGTTTGATCTAATGTACATTTCAATGTCCTGTATCATCATTGTTCCTTGTATGTATTCTTACATTTTTTTGTTCATACACCTGAACTACACTTTGCCTTTAACACAATTCTCAGTGGCATTATGTCAAACTATTCAAATGCCTTGTCCAATAATTTTAATGCATTATTATGCATCCATATTTCCCATGCATTTCAATTAAAGTATTACCAATTTTAATATTTTATGAACACCACATCTCTTATGCTCCATGAATGTCAATACTCATTCCAAATTCTCCTTTACGTGCACACAAGAAGTCTACTAGTTACATGCTTAGTCATTATGTCCAAAATTTGCATGTATGTTTTCCAGGGTTTTAAAAACTTCTTGGCTACGTGATTAATGATAAGGGTTGTAAGGTTTTCCTTCTTTTTGGCTAATTGCAATTGTTTGAAAGTTTCAATAGCCTTTTCTACAAATTGACTTTGATCAATTCCTACAATCATGGTTTTTTCCTTTAGGCGTTATGTTAACAGTCTATGAGCCTTATCTTTTCCATCACATGTTGTATACATGTCTACCTGAGCGATTGTAACTATAAATATCTAACAATTTTCAATTTCCTTTATGCTTTGATATATGTACCTACCCCATTTTAATGTTAGTATTTTGGTATAGATAAGGAGGTTGCAGGTTTCAGTTTTATATCTGTCATTTGTATTTGAATGAAATTTTTTATAACCTTTTGTTGCATTTAGTGAAACCCATTCCTTTGAGGCATTCTACCAAAAAAATTGTGTACCTCGTCCAAGCTTCCACATCTTGCAAGTATGATGCTTGGAAAATACATAAGACATCAGGCATGCAAATACAACATTTTATCTTGGTTAAAGCGTAATTACCATAAAATATTTTGGGATTTGGTTTGTGCCAGTCAATTTAAATTTGAGTGTAAGATTTTGAAACCTTTTTTATAAATCTATTATGTACATGTCGTGTCATTATAGTCATCCTTGTGACCTCTTTTCTCTGTGAAAATCAATGAAATGGGTTATGCGCCTTGTTGCAGTATGTCAAAATTTGTTCATCCTTTAGAATTTGATGCATGAATTCACAGGTTCCAAAAGATTGTTTTATGAAATCCGAGTAGAGTTATCAATGGCATGTGAAGACTGTACCCACAAAAGTTTGTGTATTCATTCATCTTTGCCTTTGAGTTCTGATGGAGCTTCATTTTACAAGGTCATGATAGGGGACTTCTCCTTTCAATTGGTGAGTGAAGATCTAAATTATTAATGTCTTCTTGTTCTTTAAACTTGTAACTCAACAATTTAGCAACCATGATATAATGCAGTTCAATGTTCTGTTTAGGATTCAATTAAATTTGACTTCACTAGATGCAAGAAATCCCTACTGAGTTTGCAGGCAGAATGGTTTTTTGGGCTTGTAAAGATGTGATTCTCATGGGGCCAAGTGGTCACTTATGGCATGTAGAATTCAATTGTACTGATGTTTTTGCATCTTTTAGAGATAGATGGCAGAGTTTTGTTTCTGACAATCGTATAAAAGAAAAATGTATTCTTGTTTTCAGGTATGCCTTCAATATTTATTTTTTGTGCAAGTCTTTGGTGAAATTCAACTTGAACAAAATGCTTCTCTTCATAATGATACATCTTGTGGTTCTTAAGAAGAAATTCTCTCCTTCATGCAAATAGAGGCCCTTGCAATTCTCAACCCTATGAAAAGTATGGAACTAATGTTTTCAGTGACCTTAACCAAGAATGCAACATCCACAACTTTCTTCAAGTTGTAAGTTTTTGTTTCTATCCAAAATATAGAAAGGATTCTAATGATCATTTTAATTGATAAATTCAACTCATTTTTTATGTTTTGGAAGTGTTACAGAACATTCCAAAAGATTTTGCAGACTATTGGTTACCAAATAAGAAGGTAGAATTAAAATTTGTGCATCACAAGAACCATGGAAGGATATATGGAGTACATTGGAAAGGATTTATCATCGACAATAAGCTGCATAATTAGTTGTGTTGAGTTGTAGTAATTTTCTTTTTATAAATTATATTATATTATTATTTTTATTTTAAATTTTGTTTATTTATAATTTTATATTTATTTACATAATATATTTTTTAATGTATTTAATTCAAAAGTATATATTGATATTATAATATTTATTGTAATTATTTATAATATATAACTATATAATATATTATTTATAATTATTAATAATATATAAGTATATAGTATATTATTTATAATTATTAATAATATATATGATTTATATATTATTAATAACTATTATATAGATATAATTTATATTATAGAGATTAAAAAGTATATAATTAATATTATATATTATAAAATAAAACTATTAGAAAAATGGGAAAAAAATAAAATAAAATGATTCATGGTAGGGGGTTCAAGTGGACGTCGGTTAAGAGTCTCCTTGAACCAACCCGCCAACCATTTTTTTTATATTATTTTGAATTGGTTTGATCGAACCTGGGTTCGACCGAGCATATTTTTTAGTTTTATTTTAATATGTTTTGGTTTTATTATCTTTTATTTTTTTTAGTTTCATTAAACATAGATTTTTCACCGAAAATGAAGATCTTTGTTCTGCACATGTGGAAAAATAGAATATTATCAATTTTTTTTTTGAAAAATATGAGTGCACTAGATATTGGAGTCCTTGATCCAAAAAAAATAAAATTGAATTTCAATACATACAAAAAATGTTATGCATTATATGGTTGTGCTATGTTTGAATTGTAATTGGTTTGACTTCGAAACTTGAGTAAAGAAAAAATATTCAATAAAAAACTATCTAACCAAGTGGAAGCACTAGATATCAGAGTTACAAATCTAAATTCGAAAGAATTGGAATTTTATCCTTCATGGAAAAAAAGTTATGCATTATACAGTGAGCATCACTTTTTAAAAATGTTGTTTTCTAAAAAAAACTAGTGAGCATGACCAAAACATAGAAAGGAAAGCCTTCCTATGTGGTCAACAAGAAACCTAAAACATCCTCCTTATAGACCAAACAAAGTGAGCTTGACCAAGGTTATATTACAAGAATATCCAACAAACACAATAGAAAAAAGATAATGATCATCGCCCCATTCCTTTCTCTCTAAATCATTCTGATTAGACATCATCGAGAGGTCATTGGAACGAGTGCAATAAGATAAGTCAACAAGAAAAAGATCAAACAAACAAACAAGCCAATGTTTTCCATACCTCTAGCCAAGGGGATGCCTAATGTTTATGTCCATTGTAGGAAGGATGCATCCTACAACATGATGTTATCAAATGATTTGGGATTGACTAGATGATGGGCTATTAGCACCAAGAGTTGACCAACTTGTTTACCTACTGACCTAGACTCTAGACCTTGACATTTGAGTTTTCACTTGTAACCTGCTAGACTTGTTTCCGATTGTTTCACCAAAGGTTGAGGATAATGATGATTTATTATGAGTGGATGTTTATTGCAGGTGATCATGAAGCGGGGTGTATGATTTTTTTCAAATATTTGGATGTTTTTTATGTTTTTAAAATGTTTTGAGGCTATTTTTGGTATTTTCAAGATGTTTTACAAATTTTTTGCCTAAACCTATTCAAACATGGAAAAACAAGCAAACATTAGTCCTCAAACAAGTTTAAACCAAACATTCCCCATGAAATTCATTCAAACACAAGAACAACAAAACAAAGTAAAAATATCAAATGCAAGCTAATGAAATCATATTCAAAATGCTCAAACCAACATCCCATGAGGGAATTGGTGCTTCTTTGATGTGGAAAGAAGCCCTTTCCCAATTCCTTGATGAGCTTGATGATGGATTGATTGGATTTGATTGATCAAGATTTGTGAAGCTTGGCTTGGAACAAAAGTTGGTTTTGGATGATTTGATGTGATGTTGAAGCACATGTTAGATGCAACTAATATTGATTGTTTGGATCAATGTTCGATTAAAAATAAAACTTGATAAGGAACATCTTCTGATCAAAAATTTCCTTGGGCTAGTGATTTGGATTTTGGATCACAAATGCTTAACCAATTTGATTTCACATTTTGCCAATGTTTGGATCACCACATAAGTTGGAAGATATAGATCAAGATTTATTCTTGAATCAAGATGTACATATCTACCCCAGTGTCTAGCAATGTATGGAATACCATGGGTGGATTCTTTGATAGGTGTATGGATGGATGGATACATGGATTAATTGCAATAACATAAGGTGTTCAAACAGGGGATGTTTATTTGGATAGTGCTTTATGGCTCAGATAATGTTGGTTAGGATAGGATAAATGAAAATGACCCATATCAAGATGTTTACCCTAAGCATGTGTAAAGTGTGCACCAAACTTTGTCAAGATCAAGATAACTTGGAAGATGGATGCAGATGGATGGATTGGCTAAATGGTTCATGGATGAATGTATTTATTATGGATAAGATGTATAGAATGTTGGATTTATTATGGATGAGATGAGATGCTTCCACCTGGCACACACAGATGCTCAATTCTACACATGACACCTATTTGCCAGGTTTTCATCATGGTAAGTTTTTCCAAAGCACCACCATAGTGGTTTTCATTGGAAGACAATTTTTATTTTTACTATTTTCATTATTATTATTATTATTTTTTGGATTTTCATATTTTTTTATTTTTTTGTTGTTTTTCTAAAAGATTTTGAGCTCATGTTGAACCACCTAGTGGTGTCGATGTAGATGCTTCTGTCATAATGTGCCATCAATATCCTTCCTGAAGAAGTTTTTTTGCCATGATACATGCACTTGAATGCAACTTTTGAGATTCCTGATCTACCTTGTTGATACTAGAGTTAACTTTGTCTTTGTGCGCACATCGCAATAGAGTGCCTTTTGAATCCTTATGATGAAGGGTGGCTTCCAATACATGGTCAATGTGAGAATTAGATATCATGTGTGGAGGCATGGATGGAGTGTGTTTAGAAATAAAAGATGGATTTGTTAATAGTTTGGAACCTTTGACTCTCCAAACTCGGGAAGATGAGCAATGATGGGTGGATACAGAAGTGTGCATGGAATTAGGACCAATCGCTCGATATACTTTATACATTGCTTGAGAAGCCTTATTTTTCCTTTGTGGACATCTTTGATGGATAATTTTCCCTTTTTTATTTTTCCCCATAGTTTCTTTGACTAATGGACTTAGATAGGGATAATTTTTCTTTGTATTCTTTGGTATCCGTGTGTATTTGATTATTCCATTATGTTGCTCAACTTCTTTTTCTTTGATAATGTTTTTTGTGCTTTGATTCAAATCTTCCTTTTGATGTTGGTCCTAATTCGTGGATGGGGTGATGGTGGATGAAGATTCATGATGTGGCTGGTTGTAGTATTGGCACTAGTTTCCTCATAAGGACTCTTCGTGCTCCCTATGTTGATGCTTGCACTAGATAAAGTTGCCCCCAGTATTATAGATGTATCACTGATATCTTTAGATCCATTCATTGTCGAATAACCAATACCTTGATGCTTAGGATTTCCAATAATTTGCACTAGTTCTAGGATACCCTGTTCATGTAGGCCTAATCCTTTGCCTTGATAATTCAACTGTTGAAACATTTTATTTGCAATAGGATATGATTTACCTTGGAAACAAGGTGCTACTCCTCTGCTCTGATGTGGATCTTCAAAGGTGATAGCTTCTTCATTAATAAGATAGCTTTCCCTAACAAAGGTAAGTGATGGACAAGTTTATAAGTGATAGGATACTCCATAAATGTGATAGCTTCCTGATTCATATCTTTGGCTTGATCTTGTAAAATATCATATTTTAATGCTTCTTCAAGAGGTGTTGATGATTCACTATCCACGTAGAAGTCTCCCTCATGATTCGTTTTTGATATGCCTTCATAGGATGTTTCTGATTCACAACTTCTATAGAAGCCTTCTTCATGACCCATTTCTGATGTCTCTAGATTTTTCTATATCTTGATCATGTGTACAAATGTTAAGAGTAGGAGACTCTTGTTCCTTGGTAATGATATCAAGAGTATGAGACTCTTTTTTTGAATGAAGATCATCTACATGTCCATTAGGAGTAAGCATCTCATGGGTAGATGGAGGAATATGGGCTATATGGATATTATCATCATTTGCGACCTCTAAGTATAGATTGGAGAGTGTCCATTAGATCATTGTAGTATCTTGGAGATATGAATTCTTGATCTTGATTAATTTTGGAATTTCTTTTGACATGCTTTGGATTAAGTTCTTGACATGGGTCAGTTTCAAAGGATGGATTGCTTACAAAGGTTTCTTGGATGTCTTCATTAGGCATGAGAAGTGGCTCAATATCCTCTTGATGTTTAAGTGGACTTGGATCAAATGTTGAGTTGAGGATCCCTTTAGTATCTGTAACTGGGTATGTCTAGGATCATGATGGGCCAAAAAGTGGCGATATGATGGGTATGTGTAGGGTATGTGGCTGAAGACTTTTTTTTAACCAAAATCAATGAAACGAAAAGGGTTTTTAAAGGAAATTCTTAGATTTCCACCAATATAAATTATGCTTTACTTTGAATTTAATAAATAATTATTATGCATTTTCTATTTGAATTACGACTAAAGTCCTGATTGATAGGTTGATTAAAAAACATCTATAGCTTTCAAATGGTATCACATTTTTTGAATCCAAAACATGCATCACATTCTATGCTTTGCATACTATAGGATTAAATAAAATAAAATTGAATTTCATGAAGTTTTAACCAAGTTAAGGTGGTCAGAATACAAGTTTTTATATTTTTAAAAGTTGTAATAAAAAATTCATAATTAATTATTTACTTGAAAAAGAATTACAAAAAAATATGCATCACATTGGGACATGAGTCCTCTACTTATATCTAAAATATTAAAAAAAAACATTATCATTAAATTATTGTGGTTAGGGTGATTAGATAGACACCTACTTCTTATTTTTTCCCTGAAATTCAAGTACTACTGCATTGAAATTTCAAATTTTCACCAAATAGATTTTTTTTTTAAAACAAACCTAGTAGTTTAGAAACTACATTCAATTTGCTACAAATTCCATTCTTACATATTTTTGAAATAATATAGATAACTTACTCAAATTTTTAGGTCAAGTTGCCTAACTCTGATTTTTCTGAATTTTTCGCCACTTAAGGGCCTGTTTTTCCATGATGATACTGTACATACCCAACCATGAGGTCAAAGGATGTCAATATGTCTTGGAAAGGACCATTGCTAGAATTTGGTGAAAGATCTTGATCATGCTTTAGAATGAATTCTTGAGATATGTCCTCTAACTCATTAGGTGATGTAGAGACATTTTCAACATGATTATTTGTGGAAGGATCGTCGATTATAGGATAAAATAATGTTAACACTCCTTTGAATAGATCATTATTGAGGGGTATTTATCATGATCAAAAAGTGACTCTTCATGTATGTTGAGTTGATCTTCGGATGAGGTAGAAACATCTTCAAGGTGCTCATTGATGGATAGATCTTGATCATTGTTTTCAACAATTGTGGTGGAGAGATTTTCAATGCTATCACTAGTGGTTGAATCTTCATCGTTGTCCTCAATAGTTATTATTTTTTGATCAATAAGATCTTGGATGAGATTTTTGAGTCAAATACAATTTGATGTTGTGTTTCCCTTTATTTTGTGAAAATCACAAAGGTTCTTCTCATTATACCCCAATGGTTTAACTTGAGGCTCTTGATATTTTTCATAAAAGGGGATTTTGATGATATTTTATTGTACCAACTATTGCATGACCGATTCGATTGGTCCCCCAAGTGGTGTGTATTTTCATTTGTTACCTTGTGAGATTTTTACTTTAAATTGACCTCGTGGTGATTGATTTTGGAGATGTGGTGATTGATCTTTGAGATGTGGAGGTTGGGTTTGTTGTTGATGTTGTTGATCTTGATATCCAACCTCTTGGCATTGGAGATATTGTTCTTGATGTGGTTGTGGACACAACTCAATGCTTTGATGACATGGTTTAACCAATGGAAGAGTGTATTGATTTTGGGGTGGAGATGTCTCTTGGCACAATGAATCAACTATTTTGGTAAGTGTAGCAATTTGATCTCACAAAATTTGATCTTGATTTTGATCTTGACACCCTTGGTATAGTTGCTTTGGTTTTTTTTCAAGCAGATTTTGAATGTATACTTGTGGTATTTGTATGGGATCATGGAAATTTTGATTTTTGACAATTTTCTTATTTTGGATGATGTTTAGATTTGGCATTATAGATTGAAATTGAACATTGTCATGGTTGGGAATCACATTCCTTGATTTAGGTAATTTTTATTTTGCATGGTGTTACCTTGACTTGGATCAATACATGGAGTCGTTAACATATTGTTTTTGGACTTTGAAAAACATTTGTATGATTTGCAAACATATCTATCCCAAATTTTACCAAGTGTGGGTTTGAATTGTTCATGTTTGGTAAACTTGCACTTGGTATATTCACATTTGACATGTATGGATTTGGTGGGATAATGTTGTTTTGTTGAAGACTCATGCATTGATTGTTTGGTTGATAGATTTGTAGGTTTGGACTTTGATTTAAATCTACCATAGGGAAAGGTGTTCCAAATTTTAGATTGGGCATATTCACATTTATTGTACCATTGAAGTTTGTAGGAGATAATGATCCTATGTATGGATTGCATAAATGTGAGTTTTGATAATCAATCGACATTGTAAGGATTTGATAATTTGGTTGATTTATATTACTCATGATGTATGGATTAAGTTTATATTCCATGTTCATCTTATGTTTTGACCTTGTTGACTTCTAAGGAATTTAGGACCAATGATGAGATGAAGGATGAAAGGGTGAGTGATATGGGTGTTGAACTTTTAGGAACTTTGGATCAATGCTAGACTCTAGGATTTTTTATTGGATTAGTTTGATTTGATTTGGATAATGGACTTATAAACCCCAAGATGTTGGATGTTATCTTGGAATAAACTTTTCCACAAGGATGATAATTTAACTAGAGGTGTGATGAAGGATTCATCCACACACACTTAGCCAAACAAGGATATTTTGATGTTCATTTGAAGGATTTTACCAAAATTATAGTATGAATGATTTTTCCAATGGTTCAAAAGTTGTTTGTGAGATGGGATTTGATTGATGTTTGAGATGGATGAAATTATTGGTTGTTTTGATCCTAAATGAACATAAGAGGGACTTGTTTAAAAGACCAAGGTTTTAAAGAACATGCTTTTCCCTAAGAGTACTTCAAACCAAAAGATCAATGTTTGCTTAAAAGACCATAAGAAAAAAGATAAAAAAGCACATGTGTGGGGTTAAATTGATTTCATGTTGATTAATGAATTTCTTTTACCACATCCACACTTCTTGCTTAGTTTTAAACTGAATGTCTGTCTCAATTTATTTTCATCCCACAAGGTCCATTATGTGGAAATCAAGGAAAGCAAGGAAATAGTTCCCTAATGTTGACTTTAGTGAGAGAAAATTGAGATGTAAATCCAAATACTTAGAAGCCTCTAAGGATGAAATCCCTAGGGACAATTAGTAGCACTTGGATTTTTCAAAGATATTTGCTCCTTCGAAAGGTTTGAAATTTGATGACCTTGTTAAATGTTTGTTTTTTTCAAGATTTTGGATCCAAGCAATGTGTTTAACTGACTCAAAGATTGCACAATCCTAGGATGGAAAAGAAAATATTTGTTGAATTCCCACTTGGATAAATCCAGTAGCACTTATAATTTAGAGCAGATGATTAGAAGCTTGACCACACTGGCTCCCCTCCATGAAATTCACTTCTATGGGTTAGCCAGGTAGTTATCATGAATCTTCCACGAGGAAATTTTCATCTCTACAAAGAATCACAAATATGTGGGATGGCTCCGGAGGTCCGACCTCTTGACACCAACAAATATTGGGATTTTGGATTCTAAACAAAAGTTCATAGTAAGGGCATCCAGTTTAGGGGGTGCAATGATAAAATCCTTGTGAGAGATCTACCAACCCTTAGAACAAGGGCTTTACACATTATAAAGACACTAGGGGAGAGTTATCATGCACCGCTTCCCATTGTTTACAATTTTCATCACAACCACAAATTTATATAGTGGTTTAGAAGAGCTTGGCTTATGCTCATTACTACTTGGGTCATTCCCTTGGAGTGAGTACTTTTCCCACCAAGGCAAGCCCTCTAAAGTTAAACAAAATTGAGTAAGTACATTCATAGTTCGAACAATCTTTGTTTGCATGAATAAAGAGAGAACACATGCAATATACTTATCTCACACTAGTTGATTTGTTCAATTTTTAAAAGCTTAAATTGAAGTGTGGAGGAAATATTTTAGACAACCTAATATCACCAAAAGACTTTTGATTCTCAATATCATCATGAAACGCGAGAGAAGTGAATGTGCCTTTAAATGATATTAGTTTGTAAAAAAGATTACAAAACAAGAAAGACAAATGTTCATTTTAGACTTCAAAAGTAGTAATGGTTTCTTTTTATAGCACCAAGATGAAATGTTTGGAGTTGTTTGTTTAATTCTTAAAACCCAAAACCAAATCTAGTGAGTTTCTAATGTTCTTTTTAACCCTTTGATTGTTCTTTTTAAAACCCAAACAAAATGTATTTGAGTCCTAAAACTGAAAATAAAAATATCATAAATATGGGATTATAAATGCTCCCAAAGTGTTTAAAAAAACTTGTTACAATCATGAGAAAGAAAGTGCCATAAGAAATCTTCTCCTTGTTTCCTCCTTTTCCTAGACAATGGATATCAAATGATTTTTATTTCACTTCAATGCTCCATGCTACTCTTAAAACCTAGAATCCATGCACAAAATTTTAGATAAGATCAAGAAACAAGAAGAAATGAGGGTTAGATGAATGATTAAGCATAAAAACCCTAAAATTTAGACTGCATTACAATGTGTTTTGAATTTAGGTGTGAAATTGAAAATTTTAACTCTTCAAAAATTAAGAAACATTTACACCATTGCATAGTTTATGCAATTCTGCCCCATTTTAAAAAAAAAGCTTCAAAAAATACCTCTATATGACCAATATATGGCCATTTTAAGATCGACTATAAAAGCACTAAAACAGAGAGCATATGTGCTAAAACTTAGACCAAATGCGCTAAAACTTAGACTATATGTGCTAAAACTCAAACCATATGCGCAAAAATTTAGACCATATGTGCTAAAACATGAGGTAAATGTATTGGAAGATGTCACATATGCACTATAACAGAGCCTGGATGTGCCAAAAGTCACAACCCATGTATAGAAAGAAGCCACGGGTGCGCTACATTGAGATTCACGACCAAACCTACAGATGAAAACTTGCCAGAAAATGTTAAAAAAATGGGGCTAGGCCCTCCTTCTAGCACCAAAATGTGAATGCTTTGCCTAAACCTATTCAAACATGGAAAAACAAACAAACATTAGTCCTCAAACAAGTTTAAACCAAACATTCCCCATGAAATTCATTCAAACACAAGAACAAGAAAACAAAGTAAAAATATCAAATGAAAGCTAATGAAATCTTATTCAAAATGCTCAAACCAGCATCCCATGGGGGAATTGGTGCTTCTTTGATGTGGAAAGAATCCCTTTCCCAATTCCTTGATAAGCTTGATGATGATTGATTGATCCTTGATGAAAATGTCAATAACCTAGCTATGGATGATAAAATTCTATGCTAACTTTGATGAAAATATGGATGATTGTGGTTGAACTTGTAGATAATAAACTTGCATGAAATTGTGTCCCCAAATACAATAGAGAAGGCCTTTTATTTATAATGAAGAAGATTTGAAGAATGAAGAATAGGATGAATGTGGGATTAAACATGAACCAATGGCATTGTGCCACTTGTCAACATGCTAATGAAGGGAGGTGGAGCATATTTTGAACAATGTGCATGTTAAATGCATGTTGGTGAAATTTGAAATTCAAAATATGGCTTGTGGAAGAAGAGTTGTAAGAGGAGTTAATGCCAAGGTGGCTCAAAAAGGACATGTAAGAGCCTTAAATGCCAAGTTGGAGGAGGGCGATCCCACAATTTAGTGGTTTACAAGTTTTGGCCAAACTGGACACTAAAATTATTATTTTTAACTAAATCTTCACATTCAAGCACCTATAGCGGCTAAACACTAAAGAATTTGAAGATGATGCAAACTAGAGTCTCATCACATTTTATCTGTAGATTTTAAAAATAATTTTTTCAAAATTTTTGGAATCAGATTGCACTTCTTTCTCCATCTCCCACGAAAACTGGTTTTTTTCAAAAAACAACATTTTTAAAAAGTGACTCACACCGTATAATGCATAACTTTTTTCTCATGAAGGATAAAATTCTAATTCTTTTGAATTTAGATTTGTAACTCTAATATCTAGTGCTTCCACTTGGTTAGACAATTTTTTATTGAATATTTTTTCTTTAATCAAGTTTCAAAGTCAAACCAATTACAATTCAGAAATAGCATGACCGTATAGCGCGTAACTTTTTTTGTATATATCGAAGTTCAATTTTTTTTTTGTTGGATCAAGGACTTCAATATATGGTGCACTCATATTTTTCAATTTTTTTTTGATAATCTGCTATTTTTCCACATGTGCAGAATAAAGACCTTCATTTTCGATGAAAAACCTATGTTTAATAAAACTGAAAAAAACAAATACATAATAAAACCAAGACATATTAAAATTATATGCATTGGATAGCTCGTTCCAAGGACTACCTAATTCCAGATGGATTTGTGAAGATTCCTCCATTGTCATCCTCAACTCGAGCTCCGAAGTGCCAAAATCTAGGTTTATTTTGTGTCTCAGGGGGGATGAGGAAAAAGGGGGGTTCGAGCAAACCCCTAGGGGTTCGTTCAAACCAGGGTTCATTCAAACCTTGGTTCATTCGAACCCCCCTTCTATAAGAGGTTTTTTTGGATTTTTTGGCAGGAAAGAATTAAAAGGGTTCACTCGTACCCAGGTTCTAGCAAACCCCTAATGGGTTTGGTCAAACCAATAGGTTCCTACGAACCCCTAAAATCAAGTTTTTTGCCATGCTTTCATTTTTTGTGAGTTTTCCTTCCTCACTTGAATTTTAAACCACTATTGTGGCTTCACCCAGGGTAAAAGTCCTTTGTGAGGAAGATTTCAAATTGGTGGAATATTCCAAGAATATGCCACATTTGAATGAAAATAGAGGAATTAATAAATCAAATAAATTGATTTACATATGCAACTTGAAAAAACTAGAGAAATGGGTATTAGTGTTAGGAGTTAATTAGGATTAATTAACTTAAATGAAGTTAGTTTGATTTGATATTTGATTTAGATATTTGAGTTTATTTAAATCAAATGAGAGGATATTTGGACATAAGTAATTTAATTAAATAATTTTGATTTATTTAATTAAAGGAGACAACATTAGGATTAAATAAATAGAGTTGATTTATTTAATCAAAGAGAGAACATTAGAATTTAATTAAATAAAACTGATTTATTTAATTAAACGATGGAACATTAGGACTTAATTAAATAAATTTGATTTATTTAATTAAAAGATGGAACATTAGGACTTAATTAAATAAAGTTTATTTATTTAATTAAAAGATGGAATTTTGATTAATTAATTAAATAAAGACTATTCAATTAATTGGTTAGTGTGATTAAGGAAGAATCGGTGTTAGTAAGTTAGGATCGAGTGTATGATATCAATTAGGATAATTTGAACATCTACAGTAATAACAAATCAAAAATATTTCAAGTAGTTTTATTCCTAAGGTCAAAGCTAATGGTAACACCTTCCGGCCTAGAACTTGGAATCTCGTTCAACTCAATTGTAGAGAAACCCAAAGGGATTTATACACTTAAGTCTTTTTGAAAGCGGATAGATAGGGGCCTCCTGACATGGAAGGATAACCCAAATCACCCTTTCTCTAGAAAGCTACAAGTAGCTTATGCTAAGCTAGGGTTTTTTGTCTTAGGTCAAGGGAGTTCATATGATGATTAAAAATATTCAGGGTATGGTACACATCCTTTGCACTAAAAATGTCACTAGAATAGATAGTCAATTTATAAGGTGGGAAACTACAATAAGGTGTTTAGTCATTGCTCAAGGAACTTAGTGCCTTGCGGGCATCCAGCAAGCCACTTAAGGCTTTAACTACTTCTACTAGGGGACTAAGTATACCTCACATGAATGTGGATACCTCCCTTTTCTAAATGGAACTATTAGCAAGGTATTTTCCAATTAGATCATGGCTTTAGCCTTAATCAATTTATATAGTGGTCTGGGGGAAAAATAGCTTTGGGTCACCTTGAGTTCTCTAGTGTGGAATGTATCTCAAGGAAGAACCAATCTATAGGAGAATGATGTAAAAAAAGATGCAAAGAGCCCAAAGTGTTTCTCATCACCCAAGATTGTCCAAAGACACAAGGGGAGAAGATATGCACTTGGCTTGCCAGTCATGGTGGACACAATAGACAATTTATTGCAATTTGATTTTAAGCCCAAAATGAGGTGTTTAAAGATAACAATTCATGTTTTAAAAAACCCAATTTTAAATATTTGAGACTTCAAGCAAAAAATACCATAAACCAAGAGAAAGTGATTTCATTTTAAAGCACCAAATATAAATGTTCAAGTTGTCTTGTTCAGTTTTAGTGCACCAAAGGAAAGTGAATTCAATTTTAAAGCACCAAATATAGATGTTCAAGTTTTCATGTTGAATTTCAATGCACCAATGAAAAGTGAATTCATTTTTAAAGCACCAAATATAAATGTTCAATTTGTCTTGTTCAATTTTAGTGCACCAAAGGAAAGTGAATTCATTTTTAAAGCACCAAATATAAATGTTCAAGTTGTCTTGTTTATTTTTAGTGCACCAAAGGAAAGTGAATGCATTTTAAAGCACCAAAAATATAAATGTTTAAAGACTAAAAAACATCCATACAAATGCTTGAAAGTTAAAAGTCTTGGACCATTCATCAACCCTACAAAATAATGATTAGTTGTTTACACAAAAATATGCTATGACCCTGTAAAATTTGCATCAACAATGTTAGAAAATCTCACAAAACACAACAAACAACTAGTAGTTAGGGTTAGATATACTATGAATCCAAAAAGTTTGCAAAAATAACACAGACCTAGAAAACAATACAATAGCAGACTTGTTATTGTTAATAGCGACTATGTCCCTAGTACAACTATGACTCTTTTAGACAATAGTGGTAGTAAAATAGTATAGTAGCAGTTTTGTTTAGGGAAATAACAACTCTATAATGCCCGTCCAAATTCCCATAGTCAAAAACCTACAAGACAAAAAAGACAATAGTGGTCTTCATTGACAATAGCAGCTAGATTTAGGTCAATCGCAACCATATTTAGGTCAGTAGTGGAAAAAAAACAACAACTATCACATTTGGATTTTAAGAAAATTACATCACAGATAGTAAAAGTGATTCCTACAAAAGATGTCAATTACTCAGAACTTACAATTGGTCATAAAATTTCATAGAAAATGTTAGAATTAAGAACCTAGGTTCAACCGGGTATGCTAGAATGTGTAAGGGGAAATGGATCAATGGGATACAACAATGAAAATAATCAATTGAAATCAAAACATGATAAATCCCAACCTACTTATGAAATGTGATTGTAAAGCTATGAATTCAACAAGCAATGTTAGCATAAATGAGAAGATAAATGAATTCAAAGACTACATTTTTACCATTCCATGCCAAAGTGTGTTCATATTGATAATGGATGTTGGACTTTTTTTTATCAATACAAAGCCTCCATGTATGCAAAAGCTTCAAAAGTAGTAGTAATGGTGATCTAGAATGCAAGTATTTGCTCAATGTGCTTCAATAGTCAATTTGATAGGACCTCTCCATAAATTCTCTATATTATTTGATCCTTTGTGAGAAGGACATGAAGGTTGTTTTATAGATTTCTGATTTTCAGATGAACAATCAAGATTCAACAATGAAAGATCACAATCAATGGTTTGAGAATCATTGAGAGAAAATAGATTGATCAATTAACTCATCTGATTAATCCAATTAAGGAACTAATTGGACAATCAGAGGGATTATATTGAATTATTAGTGCAATTGAAGATGTTAGTTTGAGTGTTTAGTGGGATTAGAGAAACTAATAGGATTGGGAAATAAATTGAGAAATTAGTGGTCCTATTAGTTGGTCTAGCAAGAAGCAGAATGCTATTTCTATATCATCCACAAAGATAGAGTTTAGGGGATCTATTAACTTAACTACTTATGCTATATGGCTTCAGGGAATTCTTATTGAGTTTGGTATTCCTTTCAAGTAGCACACATTCATCTATTATGACAACTAGAGCACCATTCAGATATGCAAGGATCTAGTTTAGCATTAGCAAACCAAATACATAAATATTCACATGCATTATATTTGAGAGTTGATTCATAGAAAGATCACCGATGTAGTATTTTGCTAGTCTTTAGAGCAAGTTGTTGACAGCTTCACCAAACCCTTTACTGAGAGCAAGTTTACTCATCTACGAGTTTTTCTTGGTGTGTGGTCTACATTAGCAACATCATCATCCTTGGGGGGTCTTTATAGTCTTCTCCTCATCTTCTCTCTTTTTGGAGGATAGTTTTTTCCCACTGGGTTTTCTATCTTACTCCATTTTTAGGGAGATTGCATTGTACATAGGTACCTTATCAGGCTAGTAGCCGGAACCCATTTTCTTTTGCATTGTACATGGGTACCTCACTAGGCTAGTAGCCAAGACCCATTTCATTCATGCCCACCTAAGCTATGCTTAAGGGGGATTATTAGTGTATATAGTGCACTTTATGCATACACTTGACTTACTTAAGCATGGTTAGGCATCCCATTGACCCTTTCTCAGTAAGGTGTCAACGATGATAGGTGTCTTGAGAGGTGTCGACTTACTTTCAACACCTCTTCCTTCATTCATGCTAGGCAACTCACCACCACTTTACTTGTGAGGAGTCTTATCCTCATTTCATGGATGTTGGTTGCCTATCTCCTCCTACTTATGTATGCCCGTTTGCCTAATCTATTTGGTCAACTATTATGCAGTTTATGTGTTCATTGTGCTTACTTTCAATCTTCGATATTGCAGGTTCTTTCACAACTGAGATCTCATAATAGTCGATCAACTATGGAAATCAATTAACTCTTAACAACATACGTTAAAAATCAAGATCACAATGGTTAAAATATTCATTAGGCGTAAAGAGGAACAAGATAAGAGCATGCAAAATTCTCTTGGCGAGAAATCGCATTGTAAGTTGAGAAAAAAAGAGCCTATGAAATCAATAGAATGAAAAGTAAAGAAATAATCGTAGACACAGAAAGTAATGTCAAATCCGTTGAGTTTCCGGAGGTTCTTGATTTAAACTATGGGTAACAAGCAACCTGTAGCATTTCAACAGAATCAGCAGGGCCGCGGACAGAATAAAATCACAGAAAAACTTTGTTATACGGGAGAGATCTGTCGTCAGAATTTGGGGAATTGGAAGAAGATGGCGGTCTGTAATAAACGCGCACCGTTTTTGGATAGCGTGAATGGAACCTCCCAATCATCTTTATTACAAAACCAATCACTTATGTAAATTTTACCATTGAAGCAATTTATTCCGAAACCTTTAACTTGCACTGCATTAGAACCCAAGGCTTTGATATGTTTGAATAAAATATGAATACACAGCTGAAGAAAATGAGTGATCTTTACAAAAGAATTTGAAGGTAAGTGATTCCGTGCAAGTAATGGTGGAGGAGCGCATGGAACACGTCTCTTGTGCGTTGGACCTACTCTTTCCCCAGGACAAACAACTAACACTATCTGGATTTTATTTTGTTCCATAAGGCCTGTTTTATTTAATGATTTTAGGTCAAAAGAAGGCTTCTCTCCCAACCGCGCACGACCGGTCAGCAATTCCGCCCATGCTGGATTGAAGAGTTTCTAGACGCTTTGTATATATTGGCATATAACTCACGTTGATATATTTAGATTTGTGCACGCTTTTCATACATAAATTTTATGGAATTAAGGTGTAGGGTAGTACATATTTAATTAAACTTTATTATATATTATTAGCTTCTTGATTTCAAAGAGGTGTGCAAGTTAACATATCGTTTGATGTTATATGGATTTTTATTTTTTTATTTTTTTTGCGGAAAGGGTGTCCTTGTGACCTAGTCAAATGGTCCAACAGTCTATACTTTGGGTATCTGGGGTGAGTTGGGACGAGACTAGCCCCCTGTGAGTGGACATCATAGTCCGCATATAGGCCCACCGGTCAATTGGCAAGAGCGGGGTGTTGAACCCAAGACCTAGGGGGAGCAAACCCACAACCCAAGCCAACTCCGCTACCCTGGTGGGCTATGTTTTATGGATTATTATAATGGTGAGATATGTATATTCATGTCAATTAGTGTTTTGTTTCGAGTCTATATGGATTCTATTTGAAAATGCAATTTTGTATATCTAAGTCTCAATTCCCTTACACATTAGGTCTTATTGTACAAATTATGTGTCTAAAAAGTTTTCAACTAAGTCTTCTTTAGCCAAATTGTCTAATTATTGTTCTTCATTGTCCCCATGTTCCTAATAGATGTAAGTTGAAAATAATCTAAAAATTTCTAAGTGTGAGAAGATATTGGTCATTTTCCTTAGTTTTTGTAGAGTTGTGGAGTTTCAGTGGACTTCAAAATTCTAATTGTTTGACCTCCTATCTTGATAGTTGATCTTGCATATAAATTATATTAAGTCTATGAAGTCCCTTCCCCCCTTGTTTCCTTCATTCCATCAATTTGTAGAATTTCACTAGACATTTGAACTTCAACTTCTTTGTCTTGACTTGCCAACCTCTTGTTCTCTTTCAGGTGCCCAAACTTTCACACTCGCAAATTTTAGTCAAGTTTCATGTGCTTTGAGGACTTGTAATGTTCATCCAAACATATTTCCATTCCCCTCTTACTCGTGACCTTGGCTCTTTCTAAATTCCTAATTCCTATAACATCTGCTTCATTTCCTAGTTCCCTCTTAGGGACTTGTAGAGATCATATAGACTTCTTCAAATCTTTTTCCATCTCTAAATATCTTGAGCTTTGATTCCCCTTAGTAGACTTACATAGTTCTAACAAATGTCTTTTGTCTTCCATTTCCATCTCTAGTTCCCTGATCATTTCATCCATTCCTTTCAACTTTGCAAAAACAAATTTTATTTCTAGACTTCCTCCAATTTTACCACCACTTCCTTTGTCAATTGAACTCATTCTTCCCACATCCTTTCTAAAATAAAATAAAAATGAACTCATGCATTGTTTTGATGGAATTATTTCATCTTCCCTTCACCTCCTAATCTCCCAACCCTTTATTCTTCCATCTTTTTCCATATTCTGTCTAATCCTTTTCTTGTGGACTTTTACACTATATTTTTAAGGTCCATTCTAAATTCCACTTCTAACTTCCAATTCTAAATCAAGTATTTGCAAAGTGTTTTGATGCTTTTGTTAATCATTTCCTCCTATATGAATTTAAATATGGCTTTCAAACCTCTAGTCTTTCATTGAAACATTAAATCTTAACCTCCAATTCCATGTCCTTTCCCCATGTCTTCTAAATCAGTTCATGTTATCACTTCATCTATCTATAGAATTTCAATAGACTTCTAGAATTCCATTCCCATGTCTAGTCTTGACCTCTACTCCCAACATAAAATAACTCATATCTTATCTTGACCTCTTGTCATGCATCAAATTTCTACATTACCTCTAAATTACCTCTACCACTTGCTAGTTCTTCTCAATATATATTTAATGAGCTAGGCCTACTCTTATAATTACTTCAAGATAATTTTCCTTCCTAAAAACCATTGTTTATCCTAATGATGTGGATCTACATACAATTTCAACAATGGGCGATGAAGAATTTCAACTCACCATGAATGTGGTTGTTAAGTTCTAGTTGTAAATGAGCTCCATGCAAGCTCTAGATCATTCATTACAAAGATTCCATTAGATTTCACTTATCTTTTGAATGTCACATTTATGTACCCCATTAAAATTCCTCTATGTGATCAAGAAAAAATGCTATATATAGGATCATTCTATAGATAAATGGTCAATTATTTCTAGCCTTCCATAAGATTTAGTGCCAAAGAACTTCTAAGGAACTTCAACTATTGTACCTAGAGTTTTTCAAAAAGCAACAATTTTTATAAATAACAAGGAGTTTTTTATATTGTAAATTATGTCAACTACAAAATGTCTTCATGATATTTTATCGATCTTCAAGGGAACTTATATGTGTGATGAATTGTGATAGTATTCTAGATTATGTTTTCTTCTTCTCATATTTATTGGCATGATTTAATGAATATTTGACAAATGTGGTAGAATTCTAATTCTTTACAATCTTTGTAGTAATATATTCTCAAACATGTTAGAGTAATCATGCATTAGATATTAATCAATTAATCTAATTAATTATAGTCTAATTTATTCTCATACACTTAAGATAAACTTAGAAATGATTTTCTATGTTAACTAAAAAGTTATTATTGGATCGTGTTGTCTCATTGTATGAGATGTTGACACTTGCCATGATCTAATCCCTTTATCATTTAGGGTTGCTCCTATATCACACTCAAACCTCATTGTAGTATCATTCCTTTTGATAGAATCTTATGCTCTTGCGATTTTCTCTTCTCTTCAACTCTTGAATTTTGTAGCCTTTTTTTGTTGAGGAATATTGCATATTATAGTTTGCAGCTCTCTTGCATGGAAGGTGTATTTATTTGTTGTTTGATTCTATGACTTGTGTTTTTCACAATTCTAACATGGTTTAGAGTATGGATTCAGTGAACCTTTTCTCAATTTATGAGGGTTTTCTTCAACAAGGGTTATAGACTTCAAATTTGGATTCTCCATTGCTTTTTTTGAAAATTTTGGAGGTGGGCAATTTTTAAGTGTATTTTGGCAAGGAAAGGACCTCACCATTGAATTCAAAAGGTCAATTCAATGAATTTTGACTATGGTTTGAGTGGTTCCATCTAGGGATCACATTGGGCTTCATTAGAGTTTTGATTTTTTGAGTTTTGGAAGGTTAAAGATTAAGATTTTTATGGTATTTTGATTTTTGTTTTTTGGTGTGAGTGTGGTTTGAAGTTATGAAACATTTTTGAAGTGATTGGTAGTCATTTTATATACTCTATCAGGAGTTTTGGAAACTCATATTTTACTAGTGGCTAAAAGAGAAATCTGCTCATTGCTCTATGCTAACTAGGGTTTCTATTCTGGGTATTTGCTATTCAAATTCTACATGTTTGCGCATCCTATTTCAAGCATTCATATGATTTTATTAGCGAAGAACTAAATTTTCAAGGCTGGTCACCCTTCCTAGGGAACTATGCCATCTTGGATTTCCTTATTTTTGGTGTCTACTATTGTTTAGACCCATAAATCTGCATATTCTAGTGTTGAGGGTGGTTGTAATTTGGTGTGGGAGACTTCTATGTTGCTAGAAATGATCACCCAGGAATTGTAATACAAATATGCAAGAGAAGCTACTATTGAACAATCATTTCCAAGTCTGATGATAGTTTTTATTAGGTTTGATATATTTCAATGTAACAAGCCTAGTTAGGAACAATTTTCTTTCAATATATGAAGTTGTTTATTATGGGAATGATTGTTATCTTTAGTTTTTCCTTCTATTTTCTATATTCCATATGTTGGCATGCATTCTGAAAATGGTTTGGAAACAAACATTAAACACTACGACAAAAAACAATAATCAACAAACAGTAAAACTCAAACAACATATAGAGATTCTCAAAAAACAAATTCAAGGGTGTATGTTACACCAATAGGCTACATATAGTGTGTTTGCAAACAAGTGTTGAGTTGTGAGAAAATGAGTTTCAATTGTCGTTAAATGGTAAATCAGTTGTCGATTAATAGTAAAAACTTCCAAAATGTCAAGTGAAAGCCTCCAAAATCTCACTTATCATGTAAAAGCTAGATAAATATTGATTTCTCATTTAAATTAGAATATTATATTTCCATTTGCAATGTTTTTTGCCAATTTGATGCAACTTTCGTTTTTTCATTTGCATTGCTTTATGTTTTAAATTTACATGCAAATATTTCAAAATCATATAATACCCAATATAAAAATCAAGATTTGTCTAAGTTTATTTCATTCCATTGTTTAACATTTATTATTAGTTATTTATTCCAACCACATTACATCCATATGCATCATGTACAAACACATACTCTCTAACATATTAAAATCTATATATACAATGCACAAACACATATTCTCTAACATATTAACATACATATAATTTTTTATCGACATAATCCTTAAACCTCCTATAAATGCAATTGCTAGTTTATTGCTTTACCATTGTGCAACCGAGATCTCATAATTGTCGATCCATTATCGAAATCCATCAACTCTTAACAACATAAGTTACAAATCAAGATCACAATGCTTAAAATATCCATTAGGCGTAAAGAGGAACAAAATAAGAGCATGTAAAATTCTCTTGGCAAGAAATCGCATTGTAATTTGAGATAAACAGTCTCTGAAATCAAAGAAAGAAAAATAAAGAAATAATCGCAGACACAGAAAGCAATGTCAAGTCTGTTGAGTTTTCGGAGGCTCTTGATTTAAACTATGGCTAACAAGCAACCTGTACCATTTCAACAGAATCAGCAGGTCCCCGAACAGAATAAAATCGTAGCAAAACTTTGTTATACGCGAGAGATCTGTCATCAGAGTTTTGTGAATCGGAAGAAGATGGCGGTCTGTAATAGACGCGCGCAGTTTCTGGATAGCGCGAATGGAACCTCCCAATCATCTTTATTCCGAAACCAATCACTTCTGTAAATTTTACCATCGATGCAATTTATTCCAAAACCTTTAATCTGAATTGCCTTAGAACCCAAGGCTGTGATATGTTTGAATACAATATGAATACAGAGCTGAAGAAATGGGAGATCTTTATAAAAGAATTTGAAGGTAAGCGATTCCGTGTAAGTAATGGTGGAGGAGCGCGTGGAACACGTCTCTTGTTGGTTGGGCTTGGTCTTTCCGCAGGGACAGACAACTAGAAGTATCTGGATTTTATGTTATTCCATCAGACTTGTCTTATTTAATGATTTTAGGTCAAAAGAAGGCTTCTCTCCCAACTGCGCACGGCCGGTCAGCAATTCTGCCCATTATGGATTGAAGAGTTTCTAGACGCTTTCTGTATATAGGCATATAATTCACGTTGATGTTTTTGGTAAGAATATATTTAGAGGTGTGCACGCTGTTCATACATAAATTTTATGGCATTAATGCGTAGGGTAGTACATATTTAGTTAAACATTATTGAATGTTATTAGGTTCTTGATTTCAAAGAGGTGTGCAAGGTAACATATCGTTTGAAGTTTTATGGATTATTATAATGGTGAGATTTGTATATTCATGTTAACTAGTGTTTTGTTTTAAGTTTATATGGATTCTATTTGAAAATGTAATTTTGTATATCTAAGTCTCAATTTGTGAAAAATATGGCTAGGAGACAACATTAGCTAAGAAAAAAGGATAAAAAATGTTGTAAAACACATACACTAGATAACAAGGATAAAATGGTGAGAAATGCTAGAGTCTCTCTTGACTCAAGCTCCCAAGATTACAAAACCAAACTAACCTTCTACAAGGGATAAAATAAAAAACATAAATTTCAAATAATGGATGATAAATGATATTAGGTCAAATGTGATCAATGTAATGCCTGCAATACAAAATATACATATGAGACCTTACCTATATTGGAAAGGTTGAGAGATAGGACTAACTAGGATGACGAAAAGTGTCTTAATATCATGCCATGTGACAAATAGGGTTTCAAATAAGATAAGATCACATGATAACTAAGAATTATAGAAAGATTCTTAACTTTGTAAGTAAACTTAACATGTGAACATGTGTGAAAAGGTCGTAACTAGGAACTAGTTAGATAATGTACCTTATTCACACTACAAAGGGTGAGACTAGATATGAAATACCTATGTTAACATGAATATCCCCCTTAAGTGCAACTTAGGGAGAAGTAAACAAATGAAAAATGATGTAAAGATGCAAGTATGGGTCCTAGCTACTAGGCTATGTTAGACACCCATGTACATATGCAATCTTTTTCAAATGGAGAAAAGGAGAAAAACCATAGGGAAAAACTCTGCCTGGAAAGAAAAAATAATCTATATAAGATGTAAAGGAAAAATCCCCATGTGAGGAAAATGTTCCCCCCTTATAGAGAAGAAGAGAGACCATCAAGCCTCCCCTCCATATAGAATTTGTAGCAATCATAGATTCTCAAAACAAGGTGGAGAAAATGCTCCTTGATTATTGAACATTCCTCTCACTAGGAAGATACAAAACTAAAGGTGTATGAATGACTTCTTCCCATTCCTAATTGGAATATGAAGGAAGAAAACTCAAGATTAATGAAGTCTCTAAAAACTACCCATGTGTCTCCTTGTTGATACCAAAAGCTTCCACTACCATGTTAGGTGTTCGAGGTGACACCAATGAAGATGAAAATACATAATCTAGTAGAGATGTATGATGAACAAGATTCAAAGACCTAGTTACCTTCCTTGAAGACAAATATGTCTCCTCTAAATGTTGCTCAAAATTATTGGCAGTCATTCAAATTGTGATGAATGATCATGTAGAGAATCAACAAGAGGGTTTGAATGTTTCCTCACAACAACTAAAGAATAATAATCTCCATTAAAGAGAATATTAATACAATAAATAATGTCTCCCAAATTTGAAATGTGGAACTTTATAAATAAACTTATAATGTCCATTCGGTACTTATCCGAAGTAGCCATATCAAGAAGTCAATGTATATCTTGCTACATTGAATCACAAGTAGCCATGAATGTAGCAACACATGAATCATAAAAATAAATATTAGATGAAGGATATAGAATGCAAGGTTCAAGAATTGGATTGCATGTGAGAGCACCCAAGTTCAAGAAGCCAAAATTCTCCTCAAAATTATGGTCTACACTAGAAGTTGATCAATAGTCAAAAGATGAAAGCCATCATTAGGAGAAAACTATACAAAGGTGTAAAACTAAGATGCCTGATCGACCATCCAAATAGAAATAATATATTTTATCTCTAAGTATCTAATGATAGCTAAATTAAAAGTGAATTCCATAGCCTTCACTAGTCCACCATGAGTAATTTGATATATGGAACGAAGATTTTCTAAAAAATGAGGTACACAAAAAAAATGTTGAAAGTGTCATCCCCAATATCAATAGATCCCTTCCTAATTACATTCATCTATATATTGTTTCCCATAAAAATAGGTGACATATCAAAAGGATAGAAAGAAGAGAATATAGATTGTGAAGATGCATTCTGATGATATTCTCTTGACTCTAGAAGCTCTCTCCTTGATCCAAGACCTATAGAAGCACAAAGACATTTTCCTTTTTTTTGTTTGATGTAGAAGTAAAAAAAAATCACTTTATTATTCAATTTGTATTATCCAATAACTAAATTTTTAAAACTATATAACCTATCAACATTTGTGATGGAGGTACCATATTATATTCTTTCAATTATCATCATTTTCTTTGATAGGTTATTTTAATTTGAAACATAATCCTATGGTGTTCTCATCTTGATTCATAAATATGTAGATGTAGTTTCTTTACAAATTAAATTTAAATTATGAATTACATGTTATGTTATTAACATAGCTTTTATTGAGAATGAGAATATTTTTTTCATGTTTTACATTTGGCTCTTTGGTAGGAGTTAAAGACCAATCATGTATACTATTAATACATGTAAGGAAAATTGGTAATTACTAATGAATGGTAGATTTTAGGCTTAGCATGAATGATTGGAATTTTGAATTGTAGACATTGTGAATTAACTGAAATGTTTGGTTTGACTTTTTTTTTAATAAAATTTGGATTAAGTTAATTATGCCTCATATAATTTTATCTTACCATAGGCTTGTAATAGCATAGCCTTTCACTTTCTTTGGGTTGTGTGATATTATTTAGTCCCTTGTGTGTTTTTAAACTTACTATTGATCATTGATAATAGTTCTAGGTTATATAGGGTACTTTTATTCATCTTGAAGTCTACTTTGGCTCCTTCAAAACTGCAATAGTATAATTCTGGGCTAGCTTTGATTTCAAAAGAGGGGTGATTCTAGGGTAATTAAGGTAATGTGCACTAATAAAAGGGGGAAATTTTGTCAACATGGGTAATTTACATATGCACTAATTCAAAAGGAATCTATGAATATTTCTATTTAGAGTCATCAAATAGATAATTTTAATAAGCATATCTATATTAACTTATGTTTCCCATAAAACAAATTTTTTATTGCTAACTACAAACAAAAAAATACCAAAATAAAGAACCTAAGGAGCAATAAGAAAAAGTAATAAAAAATTCAAAATATTATTTACAAGGTAACATTTATTTAGAAGATAAAGGTAATAAATCTTCAAGATTTACAATGATACCTTAGAAATTATCAGTTGACAAGAAACATGAGAAGTTTTCCACTTAATTTTTGTATCCTAAAAGAACTCTCTCCAAGTAATTCTAAGATCTTTGAAAAGTGCTTAAATAGAGAAAATTAAAAAGACCAAGCTAGAGATCATGAAGATCTTGAATCTCACCATTTTTTCAAACAATCATTTAACAATTCATGATTTGATTACAATTAAAACAATATTTTCAATTACCTTTTTTTCATTTAATAACTTCAAGATAGAAAAGTTCTACCTTTGAAATTGATTTAGTTTAGGAGACATTAGGAAAATGGGAGGAAAAAAGGTGATCGAGGGCTCTACAACTTGACTTGAGTGTGCACGTGTGAAACCCTTTCCGTGGAGGAGGATCGACCCTCCTTCACATCTGTTAATTATTTCTGGTTACGGTATATTATTTTTCTGCCGTGGGTTTGTGTGAATAATATTTGTTTGTGATTTTGTGGGATGGGGCCTTCGTGTCGATGGCCCTTCCAGGGTGTGGCCACATGTGTGAAATCTCTGAAGGACACTGTATTGATGGTTGGGGATACAAACCCACCAAGAGAGTCTATTAATGGTGCATCCATCTCGTCAGCCAACAATGTAACCACTTAATCATTTCAGGACATTGTTGTGGGAGAGTGAGGTCACTTGCTAGAGGGAGCCTAGTTTACACTCGGTGAAAGTGTCAAAGTTCTAGAAGATGGAGAAGGAGGGCAAGGCAAGCACTCCCCACCTCAATCCTTGAAAGCCATTTTGATTCCCAATTCTACTCTAGATGAAGCAATAGAATAAGATGATTCTAGATTGTTGAAAACTACAATGTTTCTTACTGTCATTGACCCTGCTAGTGTTTCGAGTGATCCCACAATTATACTAGTTTACAATTTTTGGCCAAATTGGACACTAAAATATTTTTTTCAAACTAAATCTTTACTTTCGGGAACCTATAGCGGCTAAACCATGAAGAAGTTGAAGATGATACAAACTAGTGATTTGTCCCATTTTGTCTATAGATTCTAAATATATTTATTTCATTTTTTTTGGAATCAAATTGCACTTCTTTTTCCATCTCCTTCGAAAACTAGTTTTTTCTAGTAAACAACATTTTTAAGGAATGACGCTCTCCATATAATGCATAACTTTGTTTCCATGAAGGATAAAATTCTATTTTTTTAAAATTTAGATTTGTAACTATGATATCTAGTGTTTCCAATTGGTTAGATAGTGTTTTATTGAATATTTTTTCCTTAATCAAGTTTCGAAGTTAAACCAATTACAATTCAGACATAGGCGGACCGTATAACGCATAACTTTTTTGTATGTATCAAAATTCAATTTATTCTTTTGTTGGATCAAGAACTTCAATATCTGGTGCACTCATATTTTTCAAATTTTTTTTGATAATCTACTATTTTTCCACATGTGCAAAATAGAGCTTGATTTTTGATGAAAAACCTATGTTTAATAAAACCAAAACATATTAGAATTATATTTTTTGGATAGCTCGTTTTGAGGACTACCATCATACAACTAGGTCTATGAAGTCTCCTCCATTTTTATCCTCAACCCAAGCTTTAAAATGCAAAATTTTGGACTTTTTTGGTGCCAGAGGGTGGGAAGGTGGGAAAAGGGGGGTTCGGGCAAACCAGGGGGGTTCGAGTGAACCCCCTTTCAAAAAGGGTTTTCTTTGTGTTTTCTTGGTGGGAATGGTGGGACCTTCCATTAAATTGGTTCACTCGAACCTAGGTTCATTCGAACCCTTTTTTGGTTCGCTCAAACAAAAGGGTTTATTCAAACCTGAAAAATTAATTTTTTTTTGCATGGGGTCATTTTTTGCAACTTTTCCTTCCTCACTCAAATCGTAAACCACTTTTTTGGGTTTCCCCTTCTGGAAAGAAAATATATGGAGGAATTGTTTCAAAATCTTTGGGAAAAAAGCTTGGACTAATTTTTTTTTATTGTTGATTGATTCAAAAGGGTTTATATGTTATTTTCTTTAATAATCATACCTCCCAAATAGAGGTTTTTAAGAAACAATTATGGAATGTGGGAATGGTTTTTTTTCGAGCCCTGGCTTGGAATTCAAAGGTCGTGGAGGATGAGGTGTTGGATCTCTCAAGCCTTAGATGGTTAATAATTAAACGTGTTCCTCCTCAGTTGTGGAAATTTGTTCCACTTCTCTTGGATCCATATGGGAATGTTCTAAAAAATGATGATACCAAGACTTCATTACCAAAATTTGATGCGTGCCTATTGATTTCTCTATCTCCGTGTAAGGAATTTCTTGAGGTTATAGATATTCAATTAAAATTTGGTAAAGTGTGTTGTGAAATTGAAACCCTAGGAGGGCTAAACACATGTTATCTTTGTAGACGTGAAGACCATATTAGAAGAAACTCTTCGTTAATAAGAAACAAAAATAACTCCAAACCCACCCCTGGCAGTATGAACAGGAATAATAAAAGCAATAGACAACCCTCTAAAATGGAGGGTTGGGCAGAGAATGAAGTAAATAATATGGGGGGTTATGTTCAATTGGGCCCCACTCCACAATAGCTTGATGAGAGATTCTCTCCATCAAGCTCCAACCTCTACAAGGGAACTAGAAATAACTCCTTACTTAGTGGGAAATTTTACATGGTAGAAATTAATCCATCAACTAAAACTGTTGAGGAGAACTCGACTTCTCTTCTTCATAAGGTTAACAATACACACCAGAAAGGAATAGAGGGGCTCGAGCCTAAAACTCTAAGAAACTAGAGCTAGAAAATTAGATGTTAATTTAAAAATGAATGCACAAAAATTGGCTCTCCTAATCTCGAGGCAACCTAAAGAACTCAATGATATTAATCCTAAACTAGACAAAGAATTATATACTTTTAATTCAAAATACTTCAAAGAGAATACTAAGGTGGGCACTCAAGTTAATGATTGTCCTCTAGAAGGAACTAAAGGAAAGATAATACAAACACCTAGTGAGGTGGATACAACCCTAGTTTGTAGGGAGAGCTCCCTGGCTTCAAGGTGACCCAGGAAGAAAGGCTTATTGAAGAATTTAATGGTGGCCTAGAATCTCTCCACCCTAAGGATTTGAGGAACAGAACTGAAAAGCCTTTCACTTTCAACACTATATCATTTGTTGCTGGAAATGAAAAAGTCTATGAAATCTTGGTCCCTAACTTGTCAGGGAATCTCTCCAACTCCCTTGGTGGAGTGATGAGCTCTTATGGTTTTTCATTACAATCAGGTATGGATTCTGTAGATTATATATACCTACTCTCTATTAGAGGTACCATTGATGGAGAAGAAACCCCCATGGAAGTTGTTGTCAAGAAAACCTGAAGATATAGAAAGAAGAAAGGTATAGAAGGGATCAAGTCCCCCATAGATAATGATCTCAACCACCCCTAGAAAGATAAGAGAAAAAAGTTTAGTGGTATTTTTCCACCTAATGCACAGAGAGTGGAAGTAGAAAATAAGCTTCCCAAATGCTTTGATAACTTTAGGAGTGATAAAGGACTCCCATCTAATGAACAAAGTTGATGGAGGTTAATTTCATTTCTTGGAATCTAAGGGGGCTTGAAACACCTGATAGGAAGCATGTGGTTAGAAGATTTCTTTCAGAAAAGAAGGAGAAATATTTTGTCTTGATGCAAGAAGTCAAAGCAATTGGTTTCATCCTTGAAACAAGCTTAAAATTCATACAGAAAGAGGCCACTCAATTTGTTACAAATCATGAAAAGGGTAAAGGAGGTGTTGCAATACTGATGGCTAGCAAATGGGCCCAACATGTGAGCAGTTTTAGGATCTTCCCTTGCAACAAGGCAATCTGGGTGGCCATAAAGAAGGATGCAAGTTGCTTTGGAATTTTCTTGGTTTATGCCCCCAATGACTATAAAGATAGGATTCATTTGTGGAATTGGCTCTATACATCAAGTAGGATGTCCATTGGATAATTGGTGGGGACTTCAACTTTGTTGAAAGAGATGAAGATAAATGGGGGCAATTGGATTTGACTAGAAAGGTAATGAAAAGTTCTACTGGTAGAGAATGAAATCCAAATTAGGGATAGAAGACCCTATTAGAGGTAAGAAAAATGCTACCCAGGCAATTTGGTTCACTTGGTGTAATTTTCAAAAGGGGGGTTGGAGAATCTACTGTAGACTTGATAGATTCTATGCTAGAAAGGTTTTTTTCTCAGCTTCCCTGATGTGTGATGGTTGTATGGTGAAAGTATGTCCATATTCCCTCTTAGATCACCACCCCATCAGAGCTAATTTTTTCTTAAAGGATGGGATCCAAGCTGGCAGGCTGCAACAATGGTTTATGTCTAAATACCAACCTCTTGAAGGATAGTGATTATAGAAATGCAATTTTATGCCTTAGACAGATCAATAAATGGATGTACAAGAATATCTCCCCCATTGATAGATGGGAAATGAACATTGAGGGTTGAAAATTTCTTTTCCAGACAATTGGGAATAAAAGGGATAAAGATTGTTGAAGGAAAAAGGTTCTCTTCCAAGACATGCTCCTCCAAGCATAGACCTATCTACAAGCTAGTCCCATGGATAAATCTCTTACAAATAGATTTATTATGGCCAAAGATTCTATTAGGAGGCTCCAAAACCACAAGATTCAAGGCTTAAGAGTAAGAGCCAAGATGAATTGGCTTGAGAATGGTGACAAAGGCACCAAAATTTTCTTTAGGTTTATTAAGGAAAAGTAGGCTAGGGAACAAATTGATCAAATCTTTGTAAATGGCTCCCTAGTGATGAACCGGGATGAGATAAGGGACCAATTCTTCCAGTTCTATAAAGGTATTTTCTTCTTAGAAGGAGAGAGCCTAGAAACTAACAAACAAGCAAGGGAGTATATTCAGAAATTATTCCAAACAAGATCAGTGATGAAGTGGAAAGGGACCTAGGGAAGGAGGTAACACAGGAGGAGATAAGAATGTCTATCATTTCCATCAAAGATGATAAATCCCTAGGGGCAGATGGAATCCCTACTGAATTCTACAAGACATTCTTGGAGTGGATATGTGATGATCTAAATTTGGTTTACAAGGATGCCTCTAAAAAAGGAACACTCAGAAATAAGATCAATAAAGGGATTGTAAAAATAATTCCAAAGGAGGGAGAAAAATCTCTAATCAAGAACTGGAGGCCCATCACCTTGCTCAATGTCTCCTATAAGATCTTGGCCAAAGTGTTGTTGATAGAGTTGCCCTTATCCTTCCATCTATCATAAATTCCACCCAAACTAGTTTTATAAACCTGCAGATACATCCTTGATAATTTGATCACCAGTTGGGAAGCAATGTATTGGGAAAATGCAACAAATCAGAATGCAGGTATGATGCTCTTCGATTTTGAAAAGGCCTATGATAGGATTGAATGGTAATTTTTGTTTCTAGTGTTGAAGGCCTTTGGATTTCTTGATTCTTTCTATCACATGGTTAAAACAGTCTTTCAGGATGCTACTACTCAGATTGACATCAATGGTACTCTTACACCAAAGATCCCTCTTGAAAGGTCTATAAGGTAGGGCTGCCCTCTTGTGTAAATTTTATGATCATATTTAAAACACAAAAAATTAATTCAAAATAAGATACAATAACACAACGGATACCCTAGGAAAACCCTCCTCTTGAGGGAGAAAAACCCAGCAACAATATATCACTTATATATTGAAATGTCACAAATTGATCTTCTTACAAGAGGCTGATAATCAAGCCTAACAATATGCACCAAGGAGTGATGCAATACAAAACTGTAATGTTGATAGAACTCAACCTTCAACAATATACACTCCTACAGAATTTCCTCTTTTAAATGATTCACACTTCTCCTTTTAAAAACTAATATTGAACTCTCTTTTTAACTTGATGATTTACAATGAGAATGGTATTGAATATAAATACAAAACAAGAGGGTGTATCATTTTTCCAAGAAGAAGTCGGCCACCAACAAGAAGACGACTTATAGAAAATTGCGTCTCTTGTAACAAGGTCAGCCTTGTTAGGAAATACATGCCTCTTCATTAATAATTATTTTCTTAACAATAGAAGTGTCTTCTAAGAAAAGTCGCGCCTCTTGGGGACTTCATAAATTAAATAGCTTAGAGCTATTATTTAATTTATTCATCATAAGAAGATTGCTGGAAATTACTTCTGACTCTGCATGTTATCATCAACACTCCATCTCAGCTAGGGAGTAAACTTCTAACTACACAAGACATATCACCTCAACGTGATGTCTATCACTATGGCTACAATCATTAGTGAAAAGAAGAATATCACCTCATCATGATATTAGATATCACCTCAATACGATATCAACCATAATGGCTACAACCAGACTATGGTAGATACAAGTGTTCATCACTTTTGTGATGTTGTCACCTCAACGTGACTTTCACCATGACTCTCTCAGAGGGTGAAACACAAGTAAAAAATATGTCATCGAGTCACACACATGACATCCACCATGACTCAGCTCAGAGGGTGGAAACAAGAGCTTTCACCTCAAATCTCAAAGAGAAATGCATTAACAAGGGCTTGCACCTCAAATTCCTTCGTCTCAGAGGAAAATGCATTAACAAGGGATTTCACCTCGAACTTCTCTCATAGAGAAGAACTCATTAAACAAGGCTCACTGATACTGAGACTCTTTCTCAGTCAAGGCTAGATTTCCACCATACCAAGCTTATCTCAAAAGTACACAAAATTTATCTTGGAGAGAGGTTTGGTGAGAAATTTTTTGTCTACTCATCAGTGTTGATGTACCTCAACTGTACAGCCTTCTGCAGTACCATATCTCTAATGTAGTGGTACTTGATCTCAACGTGCTTAGTTCTATCATGGAACATAGGATTGACAAAAAGCTTCACACAACTCTAATTATCACAATGAATGATAGTAGGCTCCATTGATTGTCCAAACAATCTTGCAAGGAGCTTACGGAGCCACACTACCTCCCAAGTTGCCATACAAGCTACAATATACTTTGCCTCTATTGTACTCAATGCTACAAATGATTGCTTCCTACTGCACCAAGAAATCATAGTGGAACCCAAACTAAAGCAACAACCAGAGGTGCTCTTCTGATCTATGACACAACCTGCCCAATTAGAATCAGTAAAACCATCTAACTCCAAGTCTACAACTAAAGAATACCTCAACCCATATCCAACTATGCCATGCAAGTATCTCAGGATATGTTTAGCTGCAACAAGATGTATCTATCTCAGATCACACATAAACTGGCTAAGTGCACTTACTGCATAACAAATGTTAGGTCTAGTGTTAACTAGATACATCAAAGATCCAATTAGCTATTTGTACAAGGTAGGATCCACCAAGTCTAAATTAGCTGAACCTCCTTCAACTTGTGTAAGTTGGTCTCCATAGGTGTGGACATGGATTTGCAATCCATCATGCCAAATCTCTTAACTATATCAATGGTGTACTTCCCTTGACTTAGAATCATCTCATCTGGTTTCTGCCAGACTTCTAAGCCAATGAAGTAATGCATAAGCCTAAGGTCCTTCATCTCAAATTCAGAATTCAACTCCTTCTTACACTTAAGAATCAGGCGATCTTCTCTAGTAAGGATCAAATCGTCAACATATAAAACCAAAATTAATGCATCACTATTGATTACCTTGAAGTAGAGATTTGAATTAGCATCATTCTTCAAGAAGCCCAAGTTTGACAAGTAATGATCAATTCTTTCATACCCAGCGCGAGGAGCCTGCTTAAGACCATACAAGGCCTTCTTCAGCTTGCAAACATGTGACTCCTTCCCATGAACCTCAAATCCATCTAGTTGCTCTATATAAACCTCTTCCTCAATCACTCCATTGAGAAAGGCTATCTTCACATCCATCTGGTGAATCTTCCATCCTCTAGATGCAACAATAGCAATAATGGTTCTAATAGAAGTATAGCAAGCAACAGGAGAAAATGTTTCTTCGTAATCAACTCCCTCTTTCTAAGAGAACCCACGAGCCAAAAATCTTTCCTTATACTTCTCAATTCTCCCTTCTATAGCATGCTTAATCTTGAATAGCCATTTAGAAGATACCGCAAACTTGCTCTCGGGTCTAGGAACAATGTCCCAAACATCATTCTTAAGAATTGATTGATACTCTTTTGACATAGCATCATGCCAAACTTGAAGACTGGATGCTTCCTCAACACAGGTAGGCTCATATTCAATAATCTGACTCATTAAGGCAACATAACTAGAGAACTTATGTGGCCTTTTACTTTCTCTGAATGTGCCTCTAGGAGCTGCAAAACTTTTAGCCTCTTGCATGTAGTATTCCTGGCCGATAGAGGTCTCTTTCTCCTAATAATCATGTCAGTAGGCCCATCAATAGGTTCCAAGGGTTCAATAGGATCAATATCTTCTTTTGGTTCTGAAGTCTCCCTCTGAATATCAGGAGTATGGTCAACTTCCATATCTTGAGGAGACTCTTCATTGTTGATCTCCATATGAATCCCCCTGGATCTCCTGAATGCAACATCTTCCTCGAATGTAACATCTCTACTAATCTCAATCAACTTCTGACCTAGAATGTATATTTTGTAGGCTTTTGATGTCTCACTAAAGCTCACAAATATTCCCTTCTTGCCAGAAGGATCCAACTTAGTTCTCTTTTCCTTTGGAACATGAACATAGACAGGACATCCAACGATCCTCAAATGAATGACTTCAAGCTTCTTCCCTATAAAGGCTTCCTCCGAAGTCATATTCTCCAAGATCTTATGAGGACTTCTTTTCTGTACATATACAGCCGTCCTGGAAGCTTCTACCCATAAGAAGGTTTGCAAATCTTGATCATGAATCATGGCCTTCGCTGCTTCCATGATTGTCTTGTTCTTTCTTTCTACAACACCATTTTGTTGAGGATTATAGGGAACACAGAACTCCCTCTTAATCCCTATATCAATACAAAAATTCTAAAAACTGCTAAAGGTGTATTCTCCACCATTATCAGATCTGAGGACCTTAATTCTTTTACCAGAAAGATTTTCTACCAAGGCTTTAAATTCCTTAAACCTATCTAACACTTCCTCAAACTCTTTATTTTTCAAAAAATAAATCCAAGTCTTCCTAGAGTGGTCATCAATAAAAAGAACGTAATACAAGAATCCACTCGAAGAAGGAAAAGACATAGGACCACATAAATCAAAATAAATAAGGTCTAAAATACACTTAGATCTATTTTCTCTACTATGAAAAGGGGATTTAATATTCTTACCCAAAGCGCAACCCTTGTAAGTACCTTCATGCTCCTGGTTGAACTTAGGAAGTCCCGACACCATCTTCTCCATGATAGGTAAGGCTCAGAATTGTAGGTGAGCCAATCTCTGATGCCAAAGATCACATAGACTTGAACAATCATGAACCAACACTTGTAAAGGATGTGTGCAGACCCTGTAAAGACTTTCATGTCTAACTCCAATTACTTGAGCATCCTTGAAGCTAGAGTTCTCCATCCACACTAGAACTTTTCCTTTAGAGAAGGCAACATGATATCCTTTATCTTCCAAGGCTAAAATAGAAATAAGATTGCGCTTGATTCTAGGAACATAAAGAACGTTACTCAATTGAAGTGTGATGTTAGAATCCAAATGAAGTGAAGAGGTCCCAAATCCTTTCACAGAGTAGCTAGCATCATCTCCAATAATGACTTGCTCGGAAGACTCCTTCTCCACCAAACTTGATAAGTGCTCCTTAAAACCAATGATATGTCATGAAGCACCATTGTCAATCAACCAAGTGTTGGTGTCATTAGGTACACTGCTTGCCAATTCCAAGTAGAACAAATATTCACTTGAATCCTTTTGCAAAGAAGCATCATAAACATCCGCAACAGTAACTTTTTGCTTAGGTCTAGTTGGACAATACTTAGCAAAGTGCCCAAACTTATCACACCTAAAGCATTCAATCTTGTACATATCCCTCTTCTTCTTGAATGGAGGTGCATCATCATTTCCCTTGTCCCAATTCCTCTTGAAGAATCCTTTCCTTCCATCTTTTTCTATCTTCTTTGAAGCATGGGAGGCAAGAACATGAATGTCTTCATTCTTTGAACTTTGACCAATGCCTCTTGCCACCAATCTTGAATCCTCTTGAATGCAATATGATCTTAGGTGATCAAACTTAGGAAATTTTGATCTTGCACTAATTCCCTGAATGTAAGATTCCCAAGACAAAGGTAGACCATTGAGAGCAAGTGTAGTCAGGTCTTTTTCATCAACCATATGCCCTATTGTCGAGAGCTAATCTCTCAAATCTGCAATCCTCATAAAGTATGCAATCACTGATTTACCTTTCGCCATCTTCACATGATGAAGTTGTTGCTTTAGTGCAAGCGCTCAGCTGGTATTGTTGATTCCGTATATCTCTTCCAATGTTTTGAACATGTCTCTCACTGTCTTCAACTTAGAGACAATAGGCACTTGATGTGATCCTTGAGGGAATTAACCAATATCTTCATTACTTTAATATCTTCCTTTACCCACTGCAACTTCTCTTCTTCCTCAGGTTTAGGAACGCTAGACTCCAAAAACTCACCCAAGTCATTTTCACGCAATGTAAGCATGATCCTAAATCTCCATGATGTGAAGTTAGATGCTCCCTCGAGTCTATCCTCAATCTTCAACCTATTCACCATCTTGACTAATGTAGACAAATGAACAATGAAGAATGAAGGAGGGAATAGGGTATCGCTGATTAGGAATAAATCTAATCACGATCCTCTTAAACCCGCTCTGATACCATGTAAATTTTATGATCTAATTTAAAACATAGATAATTAATTCAAAATCAAACACAATAACATAGTAGATACCCTAGGAAAACCCTCCTCTTGAGGGAGAAAAACCCAACAACAATATATCGCTTATATATTGAAATGTCACAAATTGATCTTCGTAAAATAGGCCTATAATCAGGCCTAACAATATGCACCAAGGAGTGATGCAATATAGAACTATAATGCTAATAGAACTCAACCTTCAACAATATACACTCCTACAGAATTTCCTCTTCTAAATGATTCACACTTCTCCTTTTAAAAACTAATATTGAACTCTCTTTTTAACTTGATGATTTACAATGAGAATGGTATTGAATATAAATACAAAACAAGAGGGTGTGTCTTTTTTCCAAGAAGAAGTCAGCCACCAACAAGAAGACGACTTATAGAAAATCGCGCCTCTTGTAACAAGGTCGACCTTGTTAGGAAATACATGACTCTTCATTAATAATTATTTTCTTAACAATAGAAGTGTCTTCTAAGAAAAATTGCACCTCTTGGGGACTTCATAAATTAAATAGCTTAGAGCTATTATTTAATTTATTCATCATAAGAAGATCGTTGGAAATTACTTCTAACGTTGCATGTTATCATCAACATCTCGCCCCTGCTCTTTTTGTTATTGCATCAAATGCTCTCCATTATGTCCTAAGAGATAATGCACTGGTCCCCAAGGTAAGAGGCATTAAGTTGCCTGATGAAAATGAACTTCTTAACCTCCAGTTTGTGGATGATACCTCTATCTTGCTAATCTTGGAAGAGGACAATTTTACAAACTTGATGGGGAAACTAGAAATATTTTGTTTGGCATCTGGGGAAAAACTTTCCCCCTCAAAATCTTGGTTATTAGGGTAGAAGGACAGACCTCCTAATTGGATTAGTAAGTTTGGGTTGTAGTGGGGTGGCCCTCAAAAACTAGTAAGGTATCTTGGGATACCCTTTGTTGTGGAGCTAAATCTAAGAGAAATGTGGCACTGGATCAGAGACAAAATTGAAAGAAAAATCACCAAACGGAACAAGAAATTTCTCTCTCTAGCTGGTTGAATACAGGTTTGCCAGAAGATTCTCTCTTCTTGCAGTGTCTAAATTTTGCTTATGTCTGTTTCTTTAATTCTTATCAAATTAATGAAATTCAGAAAAGAATAAGGGATTTTCTTTGGTCAAATGGAAAAGGGGAGAGAAAGAGACATGCAGTTAAACAAGATTGGTGCACCATGGATAAATCCAAAGGAGGGTTGGGGTTAAAAGATATAAGGCTGCAGGGCATTTCCTTAGCTGCAAAATGGGTGATAGGGGCACTAGAAGGGGAAGAACCCTGGAAAGTCCCAGTCAAAAAAAATATGCTTAATGCTATCCCCAAACATGCAAAAGCATGGAAATCTCTTCCTCTCAGTGATATTCTGAGTAGTGAGAAGGATATGTTACCTATAGGATCCAAGGTGTTTAGAACAATTTTGAAGGCCTGGGATGTGATGGAAAAGCATCTAGTCAATCACCACTTCACTAAGGGGGATTGTGGGGTTATACAAGTCCACTGGTCCATCTGGTGGAATCTAAAGCACAAAGGGAAGCCCTTGGCTCTAATCCAAGACTGCTTTGCCAAGGTATGGGCTCATAAAGGAATGAGATGCTTCAATGATATTCTGAAAGATGGAAAACTGAAAAACTTGAATGATCTAAACATTGAATTCAATATTCCCCTTACTAATTGGAGAACATACACAATTCTTAGGGAGGCTTGCAATTGGCTAAAATTCCTTATGGTCTCCAAGCTGGATAATGCACAATTTAAAGAATTTCAATGGAAAAATGGTACTAACATAAGCAAGGCTAAATTTAGAGAAATGTATACTATGCTAACATATCACATTGACCTAACAGAACATTTCAATCAAATCTGGAGCCTATAGTGGAATAGGGATCAATGGCAGAAAACCTTTCAATTTAATTGGTCAAAATAGCTTGAAGCCAAAATAGCTTGCTTCAGATGGCTTCTTATTATACATAAACTTTCATTCAAAAACAAAAAGGAGGACATTGATGTGTGCAGTATTTGTAGAATACCTGAAATAATTAACTACATTTTCTTTGATTGCACTTTTGCTAAAGAAAAATGGAGAATTTTTTGTGACAAATAGGATATATGGGAGAATAATGGACAACCTCTCCCTAAGAAAATTTTGTTTAATCATAACATAAAGATGGGGAAAGTTGATGCTTTGTTCTAGTTATGTCTTTCTTCTAGTATTTTGTGGTTCATTTGGAAATCAAGGAATGAAGATAGTTTTCAAGGAAAGAGAATGATTCTTACCGAGTCTTTTAGAAGACTCACATTTTATAGTATTGCTATGTAGGTTTATATCACAATGGCTTTCTCAAAAGATAAATTTTGGAGCTACTTGGAGAATAGACAAGTCACTATTAACACCATGGAGGAGAGATATGGGCATATGTGGCCAGAGGGGCATCCAGGTGTAGATATTTTTATGAGGGATCTTCATGCCTTCCAGCAAGATCTTGCAAAGGGATAGGGTAAAAAGGTTGATAAGATGGGGCATCCAAGACAGTTGACCAATGAGGAATTGACTACTGCAGAGGCACTGGTGGCCTTGAGTGGTGGCCAAGGGGCAACCTAGCATACTTTGAGGATATACATCTTCCATGTTTATATCCTTTTTTATTAGTATTTGATGTTTATAATTATGTATAGTGGTATAAATTGTAAATGGTTCTATATGTTTATATGATGAAACCTATAACTTGTTGATATAGGCCGGTTGATGGATTCTATGTTGATCTCCTTTAGCGGAAGCTTATACTTATTTTTTGTAAAGGGGTAGTCTAGGGGAGCTACAGGTGTAGCTAGTTATTTTTTGTTGTTCTAGGGACTCTGGTTTTTTGTAATGGGGGGCTCTATTGGTTGGTGTTAGCATGAACTCTCTGATATCTTGATTTGTATTCTTTGCTCTTTCTATACTTAATATAAAAAGAAGTTCTACCTTTACTATTCAAAAATATAGTAAACAAAGAATTAGCACACTTCAACACACTTGATAAAACTAAATCCACATTCATCATAGAGATCAACAACAAAATATTCCGAGAGAACTCATAATCATGGCTCAATTCATCATCTAAGGTAAAATATCAATCATTTTCAACTCACTACCTATAATGCATGAGAGATTATTTTTATGTTCACATAAATGCATGCACTAGAAACACATTATTGTGTGTAGATATAGAGAAAGATCACATTGTCACCATGTGGTTTCATAGTTGAAGGTTTTGGAAAACTTCATGATGCAATCATGCATTGTGCTTACTTCCATCAATCATGTGTATAAAGGACACCTATATTCTTTCTTGTATTTAAAAAGTTATAGACAAAAAATAATCCAATGCATTCTTTATGAGCATCCTTTCAAATAATCACTATTGACATTTATAGACATAAATAACAAATATTATTTAAAAAATAAGTCCATTGTTATTTACATGCCACACAGTTATTAATTACAAGGTGACTTCACGTCAAATAACACTATCTTACACATCAATAGATCTAACCTTTTAATACAAAACAATATTGTAAATCAATACAAACTTATTATATTTAGTAATTGTAAAATAAAGTTATACCTTTATATGTTTAATTTTCTATTTCCTTGGTGCATATATGTATGCATGTTTATATGTATCATTGCACACATTTTTCAATGAAAAAATGTTTTGATATTCTTAGTCCGCACGAGTAGCAAAGTTGGCTTGAGCAGTGGGTTTGCTCCCCATTGATCACAAGATCGACTCTGCTCCTGGGTTTAAGAGGTGAGACTTCTTGCAGGCGGGGAATCTCGCCCGAGGTACCCAAGATATGGGCTGTTGGGCCACTGGCCTGGATCGCGGGGACACCCCTTTTGTATATAAAAAAAAAATTCTGATATTCTCAAATTATATAGATCAATCATACCAGTAAAACATTGTTAACACAACAAAAACTAAATCCCAATATATTACAATGAATATTAATACAGCTTAATCAAGAAAATCTTATTCCTAAAATAACTTCTTTCTCATCATTAATGAATCCCAAAAATATTTGTTTACAACTGTGCAACCCAGAGCTCGTATCATACTTGTCGATCCATTATCGAAATTAGCCAACTCTTAACAGCATTATTTACAATTCAAGATCACAACGCTTCAAAATCTCATCAGGCGTAGAGAAGAACAAAACCAGAGCCTTTACAATTCCCTCGGGGAGAAATCGCATTGTAAATTGAGAAAAACAAAGTCTCTGAAATCAAAGAATGAAAAATAGAGAAATAATCGTGGACACAGAAAGCAATGCCAACTCCGTTAAATTTTCGAAGGTTCTTGATTAAAACTATGGCTAACAAGCAACCTGGAGCATTTCAACGGAATCAGCAGGGCCGCGGAGAGAATAAAATCGGAGAAAAACTTTGTTATGCGCGAGAGATCTGTCGTCAGAATTTTGTGAATCAGAAGAAGATGGCGGTTTGTAATACATGCGCGCCGTTTCTGGATAGCGCGAGTGGAATCTCCCGATCATCTTTATTCCGAAACCAATCACTTCTGTAAATTTTACCATCGATGCAATTTATTCCAAAACCTGTAACCTGAACTGCGTTAGAACCGAAGGCTGTAATATGTTTGAATCCAATATGAATACACAGAACTGAAGAAAATGGGAGATCTTTATAAAAGAATTTGAAGGTAAGCGAATCCGTGCAAGTAATGCTGGAGGAGCGCGTGGAACACGTCTCAGGCGGGCGCGTTGGACCCAATCTTTCCGCGTGCGCGGACAACTAATATTAGAAGCATTCTATTGTATTCCATTCTGTCTTATTTAATAATTTGTAGTCAAAGGACGGCTCCTCACGACCGGTAAGCAAACGCACCCATTCTGGATTGAAGAGTTTCTAGACGCTTCTTATATACGCGTATGCTTAGCTTTATGCATTTAGAATATCTTTAGAGATTGTGCCCTTAATACATTGTCTTGTGTCTATATATAAATAGTATATATATGTTAAATATAATTTATATCAACTATCTTATTATTATAATACTATTTAATTAAAAGAGAAAAACAAATAAATTTTAGAAACAAAACAATAAAAACAAAAACAATATAATATATTATATTATATTATTATTATATTATCAAAAATGTATTATTTTTAAATGATTTTTATTTTTTATTTTTTTGTTTTATTTTCAAAATGTCTTTGTTTTGGTGTTTTTTTTTCGTAATAGATTGTGCTAACCTCCTGTGTTGTCATTGTAACACTTGTATGTAAAGGATGTTCAAGGATTAAAGGAGGTTCAAGGGTTAATCGATAGAAAATTGTATGTATGTTAATATGTTAGAGAATATGTGTTTGTGCATGTAAATTCTAGTTGCATGTGGGTGGATGTCTGTAAAGGAGGTTCAAGGATTAAAGGAGGTTCAAGGGTTAATTGATAGAAAATTGTATGTATGTTAATATGGTAGAGAATATGTGTTTGTGCATGCAAATTCTAGTTGCATGTGGGTGGATTAAACAATTAATAATAAATGATAAATAATGAACTGAAATAAACTAAGACAAATATAGATTTTTTCGTAAAGAAATTAAGTATTATTTGATTATGAAATATTTGCATACGGATTTAAAACATGAAGCAATGTAAATGAAAAAAGAAAGTTGCCATCAAATTGACAAAAACATTGCAAATGGAAAAATAATCTTCCCATCCAGTTTTCAAATCAATATTTATCTAGTTTTTATATGATAAGTGATATTTTGGAGGGTTTAACCTAATATTTTGGAGGCTTTTACTATTAAACGATAGTTGGTTTACCAGTAAATGACAATTTAAACTTGTTTTCTAATGACTCAATAGTGGTTTGCATGTGTGAGACTTGTTTTAGGCTCAAATCTCACAGTATATATAGCTTATCAACTAATTAAGATTTTAGGAAAAATTATAAAAATATTTTCAAAGAGTAAGAATTATTTAAAGTTTATAGGATAAAAATTTAAGGAGGTTTTCCACAAACTCATTATTTTTAGGAATCAATGGAACCAACAAAATAGAAAATCTTAAGGAAAAGAAAATAAGAATGATCAAACAAAATCATTATGAAGGAGTTGAAAAAACTATCAAGATTGAGTAGAAGAAAAGGACTCCTAATTTGTGATCTTCTAATTAAGATTAGCATTGAAGATTCATTTTGCTAAATAGTTTGTAACAACATCCACTCTCTAGTAATATGAATACAAGTGATGGAATCAAAGTTTTGTGAAAGGTGAAGAATCTACTCCACATAAGATGCCAACCTCTAAGAAGACACATGCAACCTTCCATTATTCAAAAGAGAGACAAAAATCATGAAACATATCTAATCAAATATCTTCTTCCAACCTAGCTCACATGTCTCTTTTAGAGCCACAAGGATAGCTCAAGCCTACATTTGATTATTAATGTTTATAGAGTTGTGCTCTTCATTCACCCTTTTGGCTAAGATACTTGTTTTTTGATTATTAGGACATGGTTCATTAAAATCAAAATATTTGATTTTATAGCATCACCTTGACATCGTTTTAGCTCTCTTGGTGTACTTGAATTTTCTCAAATCATTTTAGAGAGGTTCTTAGGCCTCAATTTTATTTCCACATGTTTGGTTTCAATAAAACACTAGTCCTTCATGGTCATTGATAAACTAAGTAGTAAGATACATGGCAAGATCTCATAACATTTCAAACATTAACAGTTTGGCATTGTTGAAATGTTGCACTATTGGATATATTTGATCTAAATCAACATGGAGTGGGAGCTATCATTGCAAAAGTTTTGGTTATTTTAAGATAAAATATTTGAACAATATATATCTCCTATCAAAATATATAAGGAAAATTCTCACAACAAATAAACATTATCAATATAGCATATTTATAATGCTACACCATTGGCCATTATATAGGAGCTAGTGTATACTATGGGTTTGGTTTCTTCAAAAGTGATTAATCAAATGAAGGTCAATACAATAGCATGGATACCATGTAGTGGTGTTTCATAAAGTTGTCAAATGACAACTTTAATATGTTCATAGCATTGTGCAATTGTATGGTATGAGTGAGTTAGCTAATTCATGGGATTGACAATGAAGATTGATTATTTAGGTGTCTAGATAGTGACACTTGGTGCCATATAACTTCTTCAAATAATTGTTAGATCTAAAATAAATCCTTGTTGCACCCTTGGTCAATAGAAAGTGATCTCGAAATAACTTGGCATGCTACTTAGTAATATCAATTAGAGCACATTGATTGACAAAATATTTTCAAATTCTTAGTTTCATGCAAGAACATCATTTTTCATATAAAAGGATAGAAACACCAATTTTTGAAAATGAATCTTGAAAATATATAATAGAAAAGGACTTTATCACCACTTTTTAAAATTGACTTAAATTTGGAAATTTATCCTTTTAATCCTATTTATAATCTATTCTTAGCTCAACAATGAAGAGAAAATTGGCATTCTATGTCAAATTCCTCCAAGAAGTACTTTTCAAAATGATGTTTTTTTATTTATGTTCATATGTTTAACAATTTGTGATCTTTTATTTAGTGATTGTGTGCCCAAGTATCCTTCATTATAATGATTTATCATCATGATTGTTGACTAATATATGAATTTCTAAATTGAAACATCATGTTAGGATTATTTATATTGTTAATTCTTCCCTTTTCTCACATTAAAAATACAAGATTACAAGATTTATTTTACAAAGATCTAGCTTCAAGTATTTGTAGGTTATCTCATAGATATTTTCCCATGTCTATGAGATTTTACATATTGTTATAGGTTTTTATTTAAGTAAAATTTGAATATCAATAGTTTTGGCACACCTAATGTGACATAAATAGGTTATGTTATAAAATAGGTCACTACTTTAGGAATAATCAATTTTATGAGAAAATCCTTATGACCAGATCATTTGTAGCTACTCCTAGAATATTGGTTACACCATTGAATCTAAGAACTACAAGGAGAAACAAATTGGTAATCCTCACTACCACCTTCTCAAATGGTAGGACATGAGGCTCCTAAAAAAAATGTTCCTTGGAATAATGGTAGTCCTCTATTAGGCCCAACACCTCTAGCCACATGTGACCATATTCCCACATATTCTTTGAAATAATTGTCCAAATTCTCTAGAGAAGATTTTAAAACTCATAAATATCATCTTAGAAATGTTAAAAATACTTATATAGTTCATTTGGTAACTGAAAAAAATGTCTCTTGGAAATTACATGTGACTTATTTTAAATGAAAAGCATTTGATTAGCATTAATAATTATTTCCTAACTTAATAAATTTATTGGATCAATTGGACAATGTCTTTTTTGAAAGGTTTAAAGAGAAATGAGTTTTTTCTTCCTTATTGTAACAACTGATTACTATAAAAGATCTTTGCAAGAGGCTATCATCGAATTTAATTTTGTGTTCTAGAAGACATGGAATAAGATACCTATAACTATATGACCCCTATGGAAATGATATTTTTAATCTACTTAAAATCTATTAATTTATAAATAGCAATAATGATTCAATCTCTTGGTGATCAAAGTCTTCTTTCAACATATGATCTAGTAGTACGAGAGAAAAAATATCCTCATTGATGTTGAAAGGCTACATTCTAGGCTTCTTATGTCCATGTTCCCAAATTTTTCATTTCCATAATATGAAGAACAAAATAATTGAGTCATCTAATGCTAGTTATACAATTTGTACAACCATCAATGCACATATATCACTAAGTGTCACTACTTGTTCCCAAAATAAATCTAAAAAAGAATAATTTTGAAGCACTTCTTACATGATTTATCAAATAAGATCATCTTTATCAAGAGGTAGTAGGAAACATATCCTCAACTAAATCTTCAAGGAAACAAGTCCAATTCCCTCTACTATTTTAAAATCAACAATGTCATAGATAGGGTTTTGCATATCCTACCAACCAAATTGTACTTGTACCCCACTCTATTACAATCAATCCCTCCCAATGCAATTAAATATCTAGTTATTGTTGAACATATAGAATTTTGAGAGGGGGGTGAATAAGTATTCCATAAAACCATTCACATAAAATCCATCTAACCATTATCACAATTCTAGCTAAATTAGCAAGAGAGAGCATAGAAACAGGTCAATGCAACCACACACATGAACACCAAAATGTTTACATGGAAATCCCAAAAAGGGAAAAACTGTGGTGAGGGTTAACTTACAATATATTATATCCAGATACAAGATATTACAGGGCTCAGTACAAGGACTCACTATCCTTGAAAAAGGCTCACTGCCTGAATACAAAAGATGGCTATCCGCCAAGAGACAAAGATTGTGGCTCACTACCAAAAGGTTTGAACTAATAGAATACATCTTCAATGTGCATGATTCAATTCCAATGAAACTTAGAATATGAAGTACTGCCTCACACAATAGTCACTCAACAAATATGCTCTAATCCCCAACTGATTTTAAACATTTAAGCTCGGATCCTTTCTTCCACACTTGCACTCCCACTTGCTTCACACACTTCTTCTATCTTCAAAGAATCTTATATATATACAAGTATGTCTTAATCATCAATTAGGTTAGCCTAATTAGATGAATACAAAATAATAAAAACACTCTTGTCAGCACCACATATGATTTACAACATTTTATCCATGTAGTTTACTATACCAAGTCGGCTGACATCCATAAAGCATAACTAGTCTTCATAATGAATTGCATACATTAGGTCGACCAAGACTAGAACATAATTCATAGAATTTCCAAACTAACATACAATCCTCAAAGAAAACACCTTCCATATCTGAGAACACATCAAATTCTCATCATAATATCATCAAAGAGACTACCATTAAAAGCAAAACATTAAAATGTTCTCCTTAAGAAAATGTAGAGTCTCCCACACCAATATGCTAAGCAAGGAACAATAGTAGAATATAGAGTTGAAATTTGTTAGAGATAACTTTCTGCTCACAACCCAAAACTTCTCAAGATCCAAGATATAGATGTATGAATGAGACATGATAATATGGTTAAGAGATTAGAGTCATATCTATTCTTGCGGTGAATTCCAAACTCAAATACTAGTGCATTAGCTCATCACAAAAGAACATTACCAACAAAGAACAACTTCTGGTAAACCAAGTAATCTTCCTGTATAATTATCACCATGTTGATATCAATGACAGCATAGAAACAACCAACACAAAATCTTCACACTTCATGCTTATGTTGCAAGGCTCCATATTTCCAACAATCTCCCCCTTTGGCATTGATGGCAACATGCATGTCAAAAACATTTTTTAATATATGGCAACTGAATACTCCCCCTAACAAAATTATTCTTCTCAAAAAAAAATTTCTCTATCAACCTCTATCTCTCCCCCTTTGACATTAATGGAAAAGGATGGGGTCTGGTATATATGTATATATGCATCAAAATATAACCAAAAAGATATGAACACAAAAATTGAATCAACCTAGAGACGAAGAACCTCTGAGACTCTCCAGGATGACCTTCCATGACACTTTTCCTTCTTCCCATAATACTTTTTCAATTACAAGAGTCTTGTGAAATAGTTTAAGCTTAGTTAAGGACTCTATACCATTTGCTAAAGTATTGGGATTAAGATTTATCTATGATAATTCACCAATATAGCCAAGAGTAGTAGAAATAGAAACATGTCTAAGTTTAATCATTTCTCTGAGTGCCAAAAACTTCTTAATAACTTATGTTCTGTTGTCCTATAGGGAAAATAATTTATCTTGAAGCTGAACAATTTAGGACCACCTCTTATTGTTTCTATCTTCTACCAATCTGTATGTATCTGCCTGAGTGGCTATTTGGGTTTCACTGCTCCTAACCTCATCTCTTATGTTTAGTGTACTGTCAGACCAATTAAGGAAAAAAGAAATTAGTTCCTGTGCCTCTTCCTCACAAGCTTGTATACTCTCCAAATCCTTCACCACTTGACTATGTGTATTTGCACATTTTTCCTTGATATCTTCCAAATTTTCTTCAATAGACCTGATTTCAGCATTCACTTCTAGTCTAGAGATGTAGACCTTTAAAGAATTAATAAAATTTCTTAGATTCTCCATAACAAAAATAGATGAATCAAAATTAGCACCATGAATAACTTTCTACAATTCTTCCAAAGCTCCTTCAATATTTACTCTTTCATGCTCATGTTGAGCTCTCTTAGACTCACTTTCTTCTTCAACTTCTTGCTTGACAATACTCTTTCTTTTCTTTCATGTTCTGGTTGCACTACGAGAGGTACCTTCCACATTAGCATTCTTAGGGCTTTCCAAAAGAATTTTTGCATAATAATCAAATTTAGCCTCTGACACTTCATAATCAAATTAAGATATCCAAACCAACCTTGATTCAACTACTTCCATGTGATATAAATTTGTAGACACTAGAAAATTAATACTTCTGAAGTACCTTTCAATAACAATTGCTAGAATCCTTGACCTTCTATTCATTCTCATCTAAAAAGTTCCAAAGAATACAGCAAGAGCAGTCTCTTGTGCATCCGAATTGCCAAGATTTATCATGAAGTTCTTGATTTGATGGGAAATAGGCTCTGTATTTGACCATTCTATTCTTCCTATTATCAGTAACTCTTTCAAAAAGTAAAAGAGTAAATAGACAATCAAATTTCCATATCAAAAAGTATTCTTCTTACTCTTCTTGATTTCCTTTAAATTCCTCAAAAGATGTATCTAAAGTAATTCACATAGGTTATAATCCATACCTCTTTTCAGGGATAACTTTAAGAAACCCCCCCCTCGGCGAAGGTGTAAAATCCTGAAAAATATTGTATACTTCCCAATAAAAATATTAATTTTAGTGGATTTTTTTTCGGATTTTTGGGAAAAAATGATCTCAATTGGCGAATCTTTTCTGATTGCTAGAAGTCTATGGAAAATATTGGTGAAATAAATTCTTTTTTAAACCAATTAAATATTTTCATTGACTATTAAAATCTATTTTCAAACCTAGAAAATATTTCCATTGGTGAATTAAACCTATTTTCAAAATAGTAAAAACAATTTTGTTGGCGGTTAAAATTTCAAACCAAAAAAAAAAATTCATTGGCAAATTAAACCTATTTTCAAATGAATAAGATTTTTTTTTGGCAAATTAAACATAATTTCAATCTAATAATAAAAAACTTAAAATGTCAGTGCAAATCAATATAACCACGACCATTCGATGAATTTTTGACAGATGGTTGTAGTTGCATTATGAAAGTAAATCTTTGAAGCACTAGATTTGTGAATTGAAAACTCCTGAATACTACTAGAATTATTAGATGTGGACACTTGGTGAGATCAAGGCTCATCGCTCATCACGGTAATGAACACGATGGGTTGAAGTATTTTGGTGATGAGCGATACAAGAACTTAAGTGGTAGAAATATGCACATGCATAAAGTTTGTTTTAAAAGAGGGACTTCCTAGGAAGAACGTAGGACTAGGGCTTGAAAACTTAATAACGTTTTACACAAAGGATGTAAAGGCCAAACAAGGCTGAATTATCAACCTTATAAAATAATTTATAATACAATCCCCGAACCAAAGTAATGAAGGAAATATGTGTGAAGGATATTCCATATATGTAGCCAAATTTCAATGCAAATTAATATAACCACAACCGTTTGATGAATTTTTTATGGATGGTTGTAGTTGCATTCCAAAAGTAAATCTCTGAAGCACTAGACTTGCGAATTGAAAACTATGGAATAACACTAGATTCCATTAGATGTAGACACGTGGTGAGATCAAGGTCATCGATCATCGTGGTAATGAACACAATGGGTTGAAGGATTTTGGTGATGAGTGATACAAGAACTTAAGTGGCAGAAATATGCACGCGCATAAAGTTTGTTTTAAAAGAGGGACAAAAAATTAAGAACATTTTACATAAAGGATGTATAGGCCAAACAAGGATGAATTATCAACCTTATAAAACAATGCCTAGGAAGAACATAGGACCAGGGCTTAAAAACTTAAGAACATGTTACACAAAGGATGTAAAGGCCAAACAAGGCTAAATAATCAACCTTATAAAATAATTTATAATACAATCCCCAGACCAAAGTAATGAAGGAAATATGTGTGAAGGATATTCCATATATGTAGCCAGATGTCAATGCAAATTAATATAACCATAACTGTTCAATGAATTTTTGATGGATGACTGTAGTTGCATTTCAAAAGTAAATATCTGAAGCACTAGACTCACGAGTTGAAACCTCTAGAATAACACTAGAACTATTAGATGCAGACACGTGGCGAGATCAAGGCTCATCACTCATCACTCATTCTCTCTTTTCAATGCCTTGATGTACTACATTTCATTTAATTGAAATTCTTAATGTTTTTGAAGAAATTTGGGTAGTTGTACTGTGAGTGGTGATTAGTGCCATATGAACATCTAAAGCAATTGATTGGATAGCTCATAGCTTTAATGAAAAAAGATTTGTAATGATTTCATATCGTTTGTGATTTGAGTGGCACTCGCAATTTTGATAGCTTGTTAGCTTGAGGTATTGTTTGCATGTAGCCAAATGTCAATCAAATTAAACATTTTAACTATACATGTAATGCTTAAGTTACATGAATTGATTAATTTATTTTTTCAATTTGTGCGAATTAGGTTGGTAGCGGCACTGGTGGCCCATAAATAGGGATAGTGATAGTAGATAGTGTCATAAGGGTTTTCACTTTTTAGGGTTAATAAGGATTAGGAAGAAGATGATATGGTATTATCGAGGATACTCTACATTCTCCTGCCTCTAGTTATGTAGTTATAGAGTAAAAGGCCAATTTCCTTGAAGTTTAGAATGGGTGGAATTGGAAACAAGTTGATTTGGTTGAACTGACTTCTCAGACAGGTTTTTAACCAAGATGAGGAACTCTAATGGAGATAAGTGCTATCCCAATGCATGGAGGTTGCAAGTAGAAGATGGGAGCAATTTTACTACCCCTCATCTTCTGCATGACTCTGGTTCTCAAATGGGATAAGTACATTTGTATCTTCATAACTCCCCTTTCCCCAGCATGATTAGCCAGGCAAGCCCCTTGCATTTATTTTCAGTGCCCATGACCTACCAGGCAAGTCCCACACATTTATTTTTAGAGAGACATTTGTATTACGTTGTCACCAGTGGTCTAGTAGAAGCTTGGTTCTTACATTTTCATTTCTACTATGTAAAGTAACATGTGTTTTTAATACCAAATAGGATCTTGGCACTTGCATGCTTCACTCATCTTTAAAAGGATATGTAATAATGTGACATTGTAATTTAGTTTTAATTAAATAAATGGTTGTGTTATTCTTCATTATTCATTTACAATAAAGAATTATTTTCTGAGTTCCATGTCTATGAATCTATTCAAATTAATTTTCTTTCCTTTAATAAATTAAGTATTATCTATTTATGAAATAATTGCATGCAAATTTAAAACTTTCACCCTATAATTTTGACATGGAATTATGATATCTCAAGGTGCCCAATCTATTATCCAACAAAAACATAAAACAATACAAATGAAAAAAGAAAGTTTCCATCAAATTGATAAAAAACATTATACACTGAAAGTTGTCACTCTTGTTAGGGTTTACCAAAATGTTATTGATTTCTAATTTGTTGTTGACCTTCTCCCCCAGTTCTCGGTATCATTATTCATTTTATTAAGTCTTTTGCAACATTAAGTTATCGGCCCCTTGTCCTTGATGTCAATCCTAGTGCATTAAAGTTTAAAACAACTTTAAAACACATTTTTATTCTTTATATCATAAATTACTCAACCGTTTGATGAATATTTGATGTATGGTTGTAGTTGCATTCTAGAATGAAATGCATAGAGTGTTAGGGTTGAAAACTTAAACCTCTGGAATCACCCTATAATCGTTAGATTTACAAAGATCAACAATTTAGAATTTATTGTCAATGCATAACTAAATGGATTGTTTTAAATGTTGTTATCCATGTACTAATTGTGTAGTCTGGAAGCAACATGTAGACATTTCATTCAATTTAATGTTTGAAAAAAAAAAGGACTTTCTACTGCTAAGTGATTTTATTTTTAAGTGAGAGGGTCAACACATAGGGAGATTTTAGTCTTCAATTTTCTCTTTGCAGTGCACCACCTTGTTTTGGGTTCCACAGTTCCACTTCCAACAAAACCATTCCAATAACCTAGTTTCCATGACTATTAGCATTAATATTTTCAAGAATCAAAATCTAGGTAAGTGAAAGAATTCTTGTAGCTACGTTTCATCGTTTGACATTTCTTAAAATCTTATTTTGTCAAACTTTTAAGTTTGGGTTTAGGGTTAAGAGACTTAAGAATTAAGAGAAATTAAGGAGGACTAATAATAAATTCACAATTTCACATTGTATAAGCATGTCTACCACCAGTACCACTAGACCAATGTTGGATAAAAATATACATTATGCAAAATTGCTTAAAACCCTAGGTTTCACTGATGAATACCATGATATTTATGATCCTAAAACCTATGGTAGGCGTACCTCAGAACTTATATTTTCATCTTAGAATAAGGTTACAAATAAAATGCAAGTTAATAGTATCAGTGCACTATGGGTAACTAGATTAGGGCTCATGATGTTACGTGAGGTTTTCCCTTGCCCAAAATTTATCATTTCCTATGCCCAAAATTATGATGATAACAAAAGAGCAATTATTAATAAAGATAGCAAAGAAGAATTGTTATCCATCAATGCATAAGAACTTGGAAAAGTGTTGGGGTTTACAACCAAATAAATTAGAAATGTTCGCATTGACCTAGAAAGCTTGCTAGTGCTTATGAAGTAGTGGATGAAATGGAGAAAAAATATTTCTTAAATAAAATAGTTCAGGATAGAAACAAATTGAAAGGTGATCATAAGCCTCCTTACGATTTGGTTATTTTTAAACCATGGGTTCAGGATACTATTTCCATGCTAGCATTTTTCCTTGGACTAGATAGCAATTTGGAAGTGGGTGCAAGCCTCCTTGAAATGGTGTATAATATCCATCATGTTGTTCCACATGTCAAATATAATTTTATTGAGCACATTGTAGAATCCATGCATAAACAATTTTAATGATTAAAGGAGGTTCCACCAAGATATTTAGGTTCACAACCTACTTGTGCTATCTTTTTCTATTCAAATTTAGATGAATGTTTCAAACTAACAAGCTTCAGATTCAGCCCTATAGTAATGCTAAGACAAAGAAAATGGCTCTAGTATATGAATGGACCACTAAGATAAGGATGCATGATTCTCAAAGGAACTACAGTCATTTTGTAGACTAATTTTTGGCTCCATTGCATCAAGCAATTACAAATAATCCAATGCCTAGATTTTCTATGTCATGCAAAAACTGCATTCAACTAGGAAAAGAAATATAATTGGCTGATTGGTACTTAATGGAAGAATATATTGTGCTAAGATTTTATGGATCAAGAGTACAACCATACAAAATTCCAATACATGTGACAAAAAGGGTTTTTGCATTGGAATATGTAAGGCAGATGCAGAGTACTAATGAACTACACTTTGTCGGTCAGCAAAAGAAGACCTTATTTCCTTCTTTAACTTTTTCATGTGGAGGGTTCACATTCGACAGAAAATAATTTAGTGTGGCACATAATCTTTTGATTTTTTTTTTTTTGATCCTATCTATCACTAGCAGTATGATCCATGTGACACCATTAAAGAAATGATTGTGTCCAATAGGAATGTTGCAAGATTGAAAACTTGAGAAACAAGGATTCTTGGGATGAGGTAAAAATTGAAATGGAAGAAATTATTACTGAGAATAGCATTTCTTTTGAAAATTTGTCAGCAAAAATTATGGCATTGCATTGAAAGACAATCCGGAGGTACAACAATTTTTATGAAAAAAGTAATAAACCATCTAGTAGAGTAAAAATGATAGATTCTCTAGAGAAGGAAGTTATAGATAAAAATTGGTCACAATAAAAAATTACTACCTTTTGGTCTATGAGGAAGGAGCTAGGTGATCCAAGAGCTCTTGTAGAGTATGGAGATAACGAAGAAGATTGTGAGTTTAGAAAATTGTGGAATATAGAGCATCCCAATGAATATGAAGATAAAGAAACTAATGATGATAGGTAAGATCAAAGCCATGTCAATTTCAAACTTGGTTTAAGTGATACCACAAAAGAAGCATATACTTCAGGAGCATCCATAGTTGAAAAAGTGAGTTATGAAGGTGGTCCTTTGGGGTCCCAAAGACAAGGCCTTTGGATGGTAACAAATGTAGAGCATAGAAAAGTAGTTGATAAATCCATCCTTGGGCTTGGAGGTGAAAAAGTAGACCAAGGGCATATAATTAAATTTGTTAGAGCTTCAAATCCTCATCCTCATGGTTAGATATAATCAGAACTAGGACATGCCTATGGTGGAGAGCTTAATGCAACTAAAACTACCTTTGGTGGCGATGGTATGGGTAGTAGTACTAGTAGTGGTCAACATGTGCTACAAAAAAAAATTTACACACAAGAGGACAACAATACAAGATACCACAGAAACACTAGGTGATCAAGGCATACAAAAGAGGCAAAGGATTTTGATAGGTCCAAGCCACACTACCAGTGGATCCACCACAAAGGAGTTATTTCCAAGAACTCCCCCACTACCAATTAGTGTGGCTACAACATCATTAGCAACTGCAAGTACTCCTATTCCTTTGCCATTGAAGCATTCCATTGTTCTTGCATCCTTAGGTTTTGATTATATTGAAGAGTTTAAACATAAATTAGACTTAAATAAAAAAGAAAAGAAGCAACTTATGGAGAGTGTGTTTACTGTAACTTCAAAGCCCGCAACAACCATGGTATTACCCACATTTGACACAAATAAAAAAATCATTGAGTACACAATTCTTGTTCCCACAGTTCAAAACAAACCAGCAAATCAGATGGCTCGATATGAATTTCAGGTGAACAATATTCAATTCAATTTTTTTGGACTCAAAAATATTGACAAAATTAATGTATCAAAGCATAAAAATGAATTGGTGTACACATCATTGCTAAAGAAAGATAGAGAGAGAAAAATGTTGCAGACTCAAATAGAAAAGTTACACATGCAGGCCTAGAAAATGAGAAAGCAAAGAGGAAAGTAGTAGATAACAAGAGCAATGAATTAGAAAAAAGAATAAAAAAATCTACCTCTACATCAACAAGCAAAGAGGATAAACAAAATGAGAGAGAAGTGAATGAATTGAAGCAAAGGCTAGATGAGAGCAACAAGAAATATGATGAGGAAAAATCCACTTCAAAAAAATTAAGACTAAGCATTGTGAATGGAAATGCATGGTGGGAACAAAAATTGGAGAAAGAGAAAAAGAAATGAATGATTGGAGGCAGAGCTGATGGAAGCAAAAAATGAAATTAAGTCTTGCCAAAATAAGTTATATGTATTTTGTAGAGAAACAATGAGGAATATGAAACAAAATATCTGGGATGAAATAATGTAGAGGATTGATCATTTTTGTGACATGTTTCAATTGATTGATGCTATCACACAACATTATAAGAAGCTCAACAAATATTTAGTGGACAACAAAAATGTGTTGGCATTAGAAAAATCTACAAATCAAGTTCAACCAACAGTCTACAAATCCAGTGACAATGTTTTGAAATCAAAAGGGATTACTAATAAACTTTCTACATCAATGATGTTGTCATCTATCATTGAAAAGTGTTTGAGAATGCGTGAAACAAAGGAATATTTTCATTTGGCTGCAAACAAGATGAAGAAGGTGGATGAAAAGGTAAGGAACTTCACAAAGCTTGGTTTTCAAAAGGTTTTTGACACAAATGAGTGATTCATTGGAAATAATGATTTAGAAAGAAGATGGAGGGTGCAGGGAAGATTGAATTGGACCAATTTCCTCAGAACCCAGATATTCTAAACTATTTGGATTCCATCAAACCATTTCTAATCTTGAATGCAAAATTGACTAAATAATCCAAGATAGGTTCCAATTTCAATCATGAATTGTTAACAAATCTTCAAGTCAAACAACATCAGTTAGAACAAATGACAATTCCACCACCTGAACAGTGGAAGTTACTAGAAAATGTGATATATAGTGATTTGATTTTTGACAATACATGAGTTTCCAAGTTCCAACTCAGCTCTATGCAGAGTTGACTTTGAGCAAGATTTTTCATTGCCAATGCCTCTATGTATTCCTTCATGTGAAAATCAATAAAAGAGCTCAAATTCAGACTTCGTTTTAATGTGTTGATGTTCAATTATCTGTATTATTTATTTTATCATTTGAAGAAAAAGTTTGGTAGTGGTTTCAACTACTAGATACACATTAAATGATTTTTGATGTTCATTGTTGTTGTCTAGGATTGAATTTTCACCCCTTATGCAAATTCCCCTTTAGCCTTGCTTCACTTTAGAAATCCAAATTCAGAGGCTTAATTACATCTAAACCCATTTCCTTTGTTCCACTTGGCACCTATTTTGAGTGTCGGTGGGGGAGTTTATGCCAGGGAATCCCGCATGGTGCATAGACGTCTGTGCGACATGGTTACATCCTTGGAAGATTTTTGTGGTTGGACTTACAAAGGCGTTACACTTCTCATTGGCAGTCGACTTGTAATGCCCTCTTCGGCCGACTAACCCGAATATGGCCATTTTCTTCATATCTCCTTAAAATTCCCTCCTTCTACATGCATTTCAACTTCTTCCAATCTTTCAGCTTAGCTTCTTCACACTCTTGCACTTACTTCTTACATTCCCAAGCATTCTAGCAGCACGTTTACACTCAATTGCAACAACTTCACTCCATCGCTTTAGTAGAGCAAGTGTCGGATAACACCATTGTAGTAGAGGCTCAAGTACTCTCATTCTCTCTTCCATTAGCCTTGAGTGCTCTTGGTGGAGGTTGTAAGCTTCCCACTCCTCTCCTCTATTACTTGGTAGAGTAAGCACATTTACTATTTTGTAGTCTATTAGTGTTCTTCATTACATTATTTTCTTTATCATACTCACTTTCTTGGTTGTCCATGGAGGTGGAAACACCTAAACAGGGGTTTGATTGAGGCAGGCCCCTATACAACCACCCAAAATTTTCCTCTTCTTTTTGTGTAGGTGAACATGCTTTTGGGAGCTAGCTACTTAATGAGTTTCTTTGTGACATCATTCTTGCCACAATAACTCTTGCATTTTTACTTTATCACATTAAAGCATATTTTGTCTACTTAATAGCATTGTTTTGGCCCTTTAGTAGTGGTTAGTTGGGTCGTTAGCTTGTTTTCCTAGGTTCGACCTTTTCTCTTTAGTTTCCTAGTCGTATGAATGCCAACACACTTGAGAGACACCAGCACACTGTGTTGTCATCCCAAGACTACACTTCTATCCTCGTACAAAGAGCTTCCTGAGGCATAGTGTTGAACTCGAAATCCACCTTGCCTAGCCCTATTTTGTATTTCAGTTCTGTAGAGTGATTGAAGGACCTTATAGTCCTCACCATTCTCATCCCACATTTTCTAACACCCCATTAAGTTGAGGTAAGTTAGGGAAGCCTTTCGCTCTTGGCCCTCCGTGACCTGGGGCCTTGAACATGGTTGGTCTACCTCTCTTACATTTTTGGTGAGCCCAACATGAACCATTTTGGTTCTATTTTGTGATACTAATAGTTCCTTTCCTCATACTCTAGGAGTGTTGTAGGTGACAGTTTTGTGAGGCTGTCACCTTACAACCCAACATGCGACCCCTAGTAGGCATAGTTGGAAGGTTCTAAAGGTGTTGCATGAAAAAACCTTAATTGGGTAACTGTCTTATCCTTTAACCTTTAGGGACTATGAAAGTATTGTCTAGTGTTTGTAATGGCCTCCTTCCTACATCAACCTATCCCCTTTGTGTAGCTTGTGGATAGTGGTACTGGTATAACCTTGACTTCACAAGACCTGTCGATGGGTTTTAATAGGGAACCATCTCTTCTTTATGTTCCTACGTAGATCAATGGAAACATCGTAGTGGGTGTTCTCATTGATCTGGCCTATCACAAGTAAACATAATAACTGAGGAGATTATTTTGATTAACTTCTTACATAAAGATGGGTATGATGCACTTGTGAGTACCATCCACATGCATGATGGGATTTTTGTGCCCCCTGGGTAGTATTGTCCTATCAGTCTTGGTTAGACCTAAATTTGTGAAACTCATGTTCGACATTATCCTTGGGTCTGAGCTCTTTAGAGTGAATTTGGGTATCCCTTGGTTGGTGGCTATGAACATGGTGCCCTTGGTCATACATAAATGTTTAAAATTTATCCACAGGGGTTTCATGCATGTAATTCACAACACTAGTTATAAACCACCGATTGCTCATGGTAGCTACTCCTTCAACTACTCTTGGCCTACACCTATTGGTTCTCTTTCACCTAGGATGGACCTTCTACATCGAACGTATTAGAATTATAAGAAAGGTCACCTACGGCTGAAAGTGAGATACCCTCTGTCGCATTATGCTATTTCACATAAGGCTTGCTTAAGATCTGATAGCCATGTCATTAAGGCATGAAGGAAGGAAGAAGAGAAGTAGTCTTGAGATCCTCCTTTGTCTTGTTTCGCTAGTTAGTTTGACGCTTCTTCTTGCTCTACTGTGGTGCCATCAGATTATGATCTGCACTTGCAAGAGAGTCTTATGGTGCCTGCTTGGTGAAAGCCTCAGCGTCATGCATTCGAACTTCTTGTTCTGCTGATGGAGCCTAGACCCATTTGGTATGATGGGAAGAAGGTCTTCCATGGAGAGTTCTCTTCGTCTCGATGTCTACAGTCTCCTACCACTCTTGCTCCTAAATCATTGAATGGGAAGAGCCTTGCTACCTATTATGCCTTGCATAACCACCCCCATTTTATTCTAGAACAAAATGGGTCCCCCCTTCTCTTTTTTGTTTCTTCCCCTTTGGTTATTTTCTTTCCTCTTGGGAGTTCTATTTTCTGCTTGAGTTTTGTCTACTAATTTTGATCTGATTCTAGTCCTATCTTGGCCTAAGTTGGTTTCTTCTTGTTGAGGATTCAATGAAATAATCAAAAGCAATAATGGATTTCATTATGACATATTTTTTATTTTATTTTCCCCTGAGTGCTAATGCAGACCTTTCTTTTGCAGATTTAAATTGCACACATGATGATATTTTCCAAGGGAGCTCAGTTGGGATGCATTCTTCAATCTAGTTGGTCATAATTATCCTCTAAGAAGAAAGTCGGCAAGACCTTGCAGATGTCTTGCCGACTACCAGTGCATTTTGTTAATATGCATCTATGTTTCCTATCGGCAAGACCCCAGAGATGTCATAGCAAGTGGAATTCACGTGCAGGTATCTATCGGCAAGACATCAATCATTGTTCTGGCAACTAAGCATTTCATTTCGGCATGAAGGTCTTCATCAGAGTGAGGTCTCGGTGAGATCTCTATGTCTCACTGACCGAGGTAGGGGAATTCATATTTTGACGGAAGGTTTTTCTATTCGCCAGGAAGTCTCGGCAAAATCTTCAGTCTCGCCAACAAGGCACAGAAGGGGGTCTATCAATGTGAGGTTTTGCAGTCTCCCCGACCTAGATTGTCATGCTGAAAGAAGATTGTCATCTGGAAGAATGGAATGAGTTCGGTAAGATGTCTTATCGACATAGGAGACTCTTGTTGAAAAGGGTTTGTCTTCGGGGAAAGTGGTTCACCATCAGCATGAAGTTTGGCCGATGTGCTAGGGTCTCAACGACACAAAAGGGATATTGCCATGTGTCTCCTCGATAGAGAAAGGTCCCACCAATGGTCTAAGCCCGACGATAATTTTTCCTTCGGCAAGAGGTCTGGCCGAGGCTCAAGGGTCTCACCGATATGAAATTTGAATTCAGCAAGACATATTTATTTCGGGGAGATATCTCCCCTACTGTTAAAGGTTTTGCTAAAGGGTTCCCCCTTTGCTATAATGTCTCGCTAATCAAGCGGGCTCTTGTCGAAATAAATTTCAGCCCAATAGGATCTCACCGAGAGGTATAGCCTTCGGCGAAAGGTCTTAGTGAAGGGAGCTGGTCTGGCCAATAAAAGTGAGAAAGTGGGGAGAAAAGAGGAAGTCGTCGGGAGTTCTAGTCGACTACACCAAAGTCTTCCTAAAAAGGAAAAGAGCTCAAGCCTGGAGAGGAAGAAAGAGCTCAGGGAGAATGAAGGGGGTTCATTGTGAGGTTTCAGCGACATGGAAGAGTCACGCTGATAGCGATGGATTTCCTAATGAAAGAAACATCGGTATAACCGAGGATAACTCACCATAGCCTCTGGCCAACAATAAGGAGTCTTGTCGACAATAAGGTAGGCTCAGTAAGAGAAGAGGAGTTCAGGATAAGGTCTCCCCAAAGCAGGATTGTCTTCCTGACATAAAAATGAGCTTAATGTGACTTCTGAAGCTTGACGAAGGGTCTCATCGACCGGTCCGCACTATGCCGATAATTGTTATGAGATGAAATTGCATCGGAGAGACACGATGAGTGTCTCACAGACATGCGATTCAAGGTGGACCACTTTTGATCGCCTGATGAAGCTCGCATGGCATATGCCCGATCAACCAGAGGAAACTAAAAGAGTGACTCATTGCCCCTTTGACCGATTGACTATTCCTATGAAAGAAGACCAACAAAATGCAAGTGAGATGGATTCATTATGAGACTAAAGGGGTGATGGATTGGCTCGGGTGATAATGCAAAGTTCTAAAGAGGTCCAATGGTGCTTCCAAGAGATGGTCAATGTGCAGAGAGTCTAGAACATGGAGGTTGGAAGAATTAAGAAACTATGAGTCATAGGGGACAGCTGGGTATGTGAAGGATCATCATGGGCCAAAAAGTGGCAATATGATGGGTATTTGTAGGGTATATGGCTGACAACTTTTTTTTTACCCAAAATTGATGAAATGAAAAGGGTTTTTTAAGGAGATTCTCATCTTTCCACCAATATAAATTATGCTTTACTTTGAATTTAATAAATAATTATTATTCATTTTCTATTTGAATTATGACTAAAGTCTTAATTGATAGGCTAATTGAAAAACATCTATAGCTTTCAAACGGTATCACATTTTTGGAATCCAAAACATGCATCACATTCTATGCTTCTCATACTATAGGATTAAAAAAAGAAAAATTGAATTTCATGAAGTTTTGACCAAGTTAAGGTTGTCAGACATATGATTTTTTATATTTTTTAAAAGTTGTAATAAAAAATTCATAATTAATTACTTGGAAAAAAATTACAAAAAATATGCATCACATCCATACATGAGTCCTCTACTTATGTCTAAAATATTATAAAAAAATATTATCATTTTATTGTGGTTAGGGTGGTTAGACGGACACCTACTTCTTATTTTTCTCTAAAATTTAAGTACTACTGCATTGAAATTTCAAATTTTCACCTAATAGATTTTATTTTTTTTAAATAAACCTAGTAATTTAGAAACTACATTCAATTTTCTGTAGATTCTATTCTTACATATTTTTGATATAATATAGATAAATTATTCAAATTTTTACGTCAAGTTGCCTAACTCTAATTTTTCTGAATTTTTTGCCACTTAAGGGCCTATTTTTTCCATGATGATCCTGCACATATCCAGCTGTAGTGACCACTAGCAGAGGTAGATCAGTATTAATGGTGATATTTTGGAGCATTCAAGGTGGATTTTAGGGGGGTTTCGAGTATGGACACAGAGACATAGGAGTTAATGTTACAGCTACAAAAGATCTAAAGGCTTCTTCTGAGGACAAAAATCTTTCATCAGCATGGATAGCAGGGCTTCACATTGAATGCAACATTGACTCTCTTCAGAAAGATCTGAGAGCCGGCCTTCCTGCAACCAAGAAGATATTTTGTAGGCCCTAATATAGGGGGATAGCACATTCTTTTTGATGCATTCTATATATAAGGCATTCTTGCCTCTTTGTAAAGGGTTAGAAAGTGGTAGATAGAGAACTTCTATAGTTAGGACTTCTAGGGGTAGAGTAGAACTGGTAGTTAGGAGTTAGATTAAGTAGAAGACTAATGTATCTTTTAGTTTTCTTAGTGTAAATGGAAACAATTTGGAGCCACAAATTTTCTATACACTGGTGATTGTGCTAGATTTGTAAATGTTGCTTATCTGTCTCATTGACAGTAGAAGCAACCAGATCTTAATCTACTTCATGTTGTGTTCCAGAATGGTGTTTGTCTTGAATTAATCATCTAATTTAAGAAGCTTTCAAGGAATGAAGTTTGGTTTTTATGTTTTTTTAAATGGTAACTTGCAATTTTCTATTGAAATCAGCACTGTGAATGAATGAAACTGTGTTAGTCACAAGTTAATTTTGTTTTGTAGTTTTTGTTAGGAATTCCTTGGAAGGTGATAGGTCTAGTTAATTCAGATGAAGTGTCATTCTTTTCTGTCTCAAAGCCCTGATCTATCTTTTTATGTTTCTTTAAAAACCCTGGTTAGAATAGGTTTTAAGTTTATGCTTGATCTCATAACAATTCAGAAGCTCAACACCAACAGGCCCCTTGAACATTACTATTACATTGACCACTAAGGGACATTGACACAATTGAGAACCAACTATAAAGACCTTGGGAGCTAAGATATCCATGTGTTGTCTTTCTCTTTTAGGAGAAACAAGATAGCAATATTCTATTTGCATGTTGATTGTGCCAAAAGGACCATCAATACTACCAAGGCTCTTGAGCTGACTCCTCCCACTACTTCTCAACGTGCTCCTCCTACTCCCATTCAGGAATCCGCTCCTCTATTGGAGATGACTGTAGTGGACATTGCCATTGTTAAGCAAGAGCTTTTTGCTCCTTCGCAACCTCTAGCCTCCAACTCAAAGACTCATAGAAACTACCTTGCATGTGAGCACAAGCACTAGTGAAAGACTCTCTTGGCTGAGTAGGCCACCTCACAAAGGAAGGAGGAAGAGACAACCACCCCTGGTTCAAGGCCTTCTGTAGTATCTTCCTCTTCCCTTCTACTTCTCTTCAATCTAGTTCCACATTGCTCTTGGCTTTTGTTGTGAGTACGAATGCACCTAACCCCAAGGGGGTATAGGTGTTCATTTCTCCTTCGGTGGAGCCACCTTTGCTGATGTCTATTCCAGATATCCAAAATTTCCTGAAACCCATGGATATGGCTAATACCTCAGTTGTATCTACTACGATTATTTCCTCCTCTTCCTCCACACCTCTAGCCTCATTTGTAGGGATTTCATCTCCTATGGAAAAGAAAAAGGTGGAGTGTGTTCCTTCTAGAAGTGAAGGACATAAGAGGAGCCCACCTTCTTCACAAGGTGGTCTTGTGCTAACTTGTTTTGTCCTAGTGATAGAACTAGCCCTTGCTTCCCTTGAGTTCATCACCACTCTTGAGTCATTCGATCAGCCTAGCGATGAATCTCAAGCACAGCCTAGCCCATCCACTAAAGTTAAACACGACACTCCTGTAGGGTGCATGTTTAACTCTGTGGATCAAGCTCTGGCCTTGTCACCGATCTTCAAAAAATTGCTGACCCTAGCTCCATAAGAGCTGGGTGAAGAAGACCTTGTGGGGGCTTCTTCCTTAGCCCTTGTTGTGGGAGGGTTGGATGCTCCTCCTCTTAACATCTCACCACTACAGGATCTTCCTTCTTCCACCTACGATAATCTAGAGTGGGAAGTGGACGACCTCTTGGTCGATCAGTCTTAAGAGGAGGCCTCTTCTTGATCTTGTGTGTGTGTTTTGTGATGTGTTCCCCCATGATCGTGCTATGTGTGCCTAGATGACCCTTGTCACCCCTATTGGTGCTTGGATATAGGCATGGATTTTGTGTTGTAAACCTTCTTCTATTTGTATCATCATTCTTCCATGTTTGTGATTGATTTTTGATAAATTGGGGACGATGCAAAGCATTGGGGGAATTTAGTCTTCCCTTCCATGTTGATCCAATTTTTTTATTTTTACTTTTTCTTCTCATGCATTCTTTGTATGGTCTAATATAGTAGGGGGTTGATGACAGTTCATTTATATACTATCACTATACATATATATATATATATATGAGTAGTCCTGACCCCAAAATATCAAGCTACCCTTGTGCCCTTTGTTTGTATTTTTCTCTTTTTCTTTCTCTTTATCTTTCTCTCTTCTATGCTTGAGGTTTCCCTCTCATGTGTGACAATGCCTTTTCTTCAACATTTTTATTTTCAGAAAAATGCATTTGTTTCCAATGAATCTTTTCTCAAAAATCTTCACAAACCTTTCTTTAGAATCACATTCTCAACTTGGATCCCTAATGGAACATGTTTCCTTCATTATGGGTTCATAAAGAAAGGACTTGAAAACTTTCCTCTGAAGTAGGAACAACTTTGACCTTCCCCTTGTGTGGGGGCATATTATTCCTTTTAAATTCCTTGATGAAGTGAACATCTTTCAAAAGGATCCCTTGATGATGGATCACTCTAAGAAAGAAAATATTCACTTTCAAAATATGCATCCCTTGAGTGGACCCCTTCTTCACAATGAGTTCCCAAGGGACCCCTTTGAAAGTCTTCCAAATTGTCGACGGTCCACGTGACTATCTGCTTACTTGTCTACATGACCTCTTTTTGACTCTGCGGAGTCCACTTTCCTAGGTTTCCTCCATTTGAGAGATCTTGGGGGATACCTCCCTGCAAGTCTGAAAGCCTATAGGGTTCTTCCTTTGAGCTTCCTCCATTCGAGATATCTTGGGGGTGGCTCCTCTATAGGTCTGTAGGTCTGTAGGGCTCTTTCTTGGGTTTCCTCCATGTGAGATATCTTGGGGGTTACCTTCCTTTCAATTTTGTGGGTCTATAGGGTGCTTCCTTGGGCATTCTTCATGTGAGAGATCATGGAGAATACCTTCCCTACAGGTCTGCAGGTTTGTAGGGCGCTTTCCTAGCTTCCTTCATGTGAGAGATCTTGGGGGAGGCTTCGCGGGTATCCTTCATGTGAGAGTTCTTGGGGGACACCTTCTTCGTAGGTTTGTGGGCCTGTAAGGTGCTTGCTTCATGAGGCTTCCTTCATGTGATATATCTTTTGGGTTGCCTCCTTATAGGTCTTTGGGCCTATAGGATGCCTTCTTTCTTGAACTTCATAGTTATGAGAAGCTATGAAGTCCTTTGATTGACCTGCACCTATAGGATCATCAGATCATGGCTTTATTCCTTTACGGTTGAGGTATATATTTCTAACCTTATTCATTCTTTGATCTACTTTACCAAAGCACTCATTAGTGTTCGTGCTTGCTAAAGTGGGGGAAAAATGTATAGGAGTGAATTTTCACCCCTTATGCAAATTCCCCTTTAGGCTTGCTCCACTTTAGAAAACCAAATTTAGTGGCTTAATTACACCTAATCTCATTGCCTTCATTCCACTTGGTGCCTATTTTGAGTGTTGGTGGGGGAATATCTATTGGGGATGCTCACACGGTGCGTAGACGTCCGCATAGTGCACTTATGTCCCTGGTAGATTTCTATAGCTAAACCTATAGAGGCATTACACTTCTCATTGCCAATTGTATTATAACACCCTCTTTAGCTGATTGACCCGTATATGGCCATTTTATTCATCTCTCCTTCAAATTCCCTCCTTCTACATGTATTTCAACTTCTTCCAAGCTTTCAGTTTAGCTTCTTCACACTCTTGCACTCACTTCTTGCATTCCCAAGCATTCTAGTAGCACTTTTACACTCCATTGTAACAACAACTTCACTCCATCACTTCAGTAGAGCAAGTCTGGGACAACACCATTTTATCAGAGGCTCGAGTACTCTCATTCTCTCCTCCATTAGCCTTGAGTTCTCTTGGTGGAGATGGTAAGCTTCCCACTCCTCTCCTCTATTACTTGGTAGAGTAAGCACATTTACTATTTTGTAGTGTTTTAGTGTTCTTCATTACATTACTTTCTTTATCATACTCGCTTTCTTGGTTGTCTATGGAGGTGGAAACACCTAAATGGGGGTATGACTGATGCAGGCCCCTATACAGCCACCCAACATTTTCCTCCTCTTTGTGTGTAGGTAAACGTGCTTTTGGGAGCTTGCTGGTGAATGAATTTATTTGTGAGATCATTCTTGCCATCCTAACTCTTGTATTTTTACTTTATCACATTAGAGCATATTTTGTCTACTTAATAGTGTTGTTTTTTCCCTTTAGTAGTGGTTAGCTAGGCAGTTAGCTTGTTTTCCTAGGTTCAACCTTGTCTCTTTAGTTGTCTAGTCGTATGGACGCCAACACACTTGAGAGACACCAGTGCGTCACACTGTCGTCCCAGGACCGCACTTCCGTCCTTAGGTAGAGAGCTTCCTGAGGCATGGTGTTGAACCTGAAAACTGGCTCATCTAGCCCTGTTCTATATTTTGGGTCTATAGAGTGATTGAAGGACCCTATTGTCCTCATCATTCTCGTCTCACATTTTCTAACACCCCATTAAGCTAAGGTAAGTTAGGGCAGCCTTCCACTCTTTTCCCTCCATGACTTGGGGCCTTGAATGTAGTTGGTTCCCCTCTCTTACAGTTGTATATGCTACTAATACTATTGATAATATGTTATTAAGCATTGAGTTGAGTGATGAATCACTAAGTACATGTTCAAGTTTTACTTTTAGCACAATTAAAATATGAACTATAAGGTGATTTTAATTCCAGGCATCCATAATCTTAGTGAAATTGCATTACAATTCACACATCAATACTCAAACTCCATGACTACTTATCAGATCCACTAAACATTTATATGAATTCATGCTTTAATCAAGGTACTTTAACTGGTTCATTAAACTAGAGCCAAAATTAAAACATACATGAATGCATAATGACAAAGAAGATTAATGAAAGATGTTTGATCAAATTTCATTAACAATTCATCATCATGTAAAATGTTACAGGTGGAGAGATGATAGACTCAAAATAAGGGAGCAAAACAAGCTTAAGGCCGAGATGTACACATGTCACATTTTCATTTGATAGATTAGACCGGTCATTTCCTTAAGAAATGGTTACAACAAACCAAAAGATATTCTCATGAGAAATCATCCACTCCCTGGTAACAACACAACTTGAAATAGCTGGTCCTTGAGACCTTAATATTTCCACTTGTTGTTTCCATAATGCTAGCTCTATTTCAAGTTCAACAAACTTTTGTTGACTCTTATTATATTCATCAATAAGCTCATCATACTTACTTGTTATTTGTAACTTTTAAACTAGTGTTAGCAATTTTAAACTTCCCCTCCTTTGGTCTTTCAAGCCTTTTACCTCATTCATTTTCAATGCCTTGCTATTTATTTCTCTTGGTGAATGCTTAGAGTCACGGTTTTTGTGCTTTTCCTAACCTTAGTCGCTATTCCTCTAAGTTTTATAACCTTGTCGTGGAGTTCTAAATTTTCATAACTTCCTGATTTCCTGACTTGGTTTACTTTGTTGAGTTCCAAGTCTTTGTTGGTCATCTTTGTAGTTGGTGAGTCGAAGGTTTCCAAAAATTTGAAACTTCTGACTTTGGTTCTAAGGTTTCAATTTTTCGTGACCACGCAACATTATGGACTTATCTTGGCTTTAAAAGGAATGGTCATCTCATTGAATGCTATGTATGAACTAACCTTGAGTTGTCTTTTCAGGAATTTCAAAAGGCATGCAGGTTTAAAGGCTATCTTTTCAAGGAATGAAATTGAATGCCACATTTAATGCACATCCTATCAAAATAACGATATAAGTGGGTAGCGAAGTTTTACTAATTCCTTTAGCCTACATTCTCATTCTTTGCCAATGCTAGTATTCTCAAGTGCAAACATTCTATCTCCACGAACTTGCACTCATGTAGAGTGGAATTCAAGATCACTAGTCTGGCATGAGGGACACTGAAATTGGGCACCTCAATTTGGAGGATTTTTTGGTGCACCTGGAGAAAAGTAAGAGAACACCAATGGAAGATAAAGTTCTACAGAGCAGTTTGGTGCAAGCAGGAGGTTTTCCTGACATTGTACAAAGCATCGACCTAGTGATTGTGCACACAAGGGGCTACATTCTAGAGACTCAAGAAATTAGAGTTGTGGATGGGTCAATCATTGCAAGAATTATTCTTGAATTCATTTCCAGTGCATTAATCATTCCAGAGAGGGAAAGTATAGAGGAAATTTTTGTAGCTATTGATGACGAGTTTTTTAGAATGAATGAGGAATGGTGCAAAAATTCCATTGCAAAGAGTTGCTTGAAGTTTGAGAAAAAGGGTAAGTCTTAGTTTCCCTCAAAGCTTAAAAGGGTTCATTTTAAGGATGGAATTTTAGGTGTTATCACCTTTCTACATTATGTGGTTGGTAATGCACATTCAAACTCTTTTGAATTTTGGATGTGTCGCTTTATTCTACTGATTTGTAGTGAAAATAAATTCAATGACTGGGCTAAGATTATTAGTTATCATTTAAATGAGCAATTGATAAATTTTTCGGAAAAATATTTCCTTCCACATGTGCTCATACTGGTTTACATTCTATCTAGTCAAGAGGTTGTTGAGCAGGGTTGGAACTACAAAGGTCTCTGATGTTGTGCATGCCAATGTATAGAATTTTACCACAACTCACTAAGGAGGTTGGAATGAGGAATTTATGTCACGTCAATGACACATTTTTAATGGAAATTGTGAGAATAATTGATGGAAAACCCGAGCTTTAGGTTTCACATGAAGTGTATGTGCGGGATCATCATGGAAAAAATAGGCCCTTAAGTGACAAAAATTAGAAAAATCAGAGTTAGGCAACTTGACGTAAAAATTTGAATAATTTATCTATATTATTTCAAAAATATGTAAGAATATAATCTATAGAAAATTGAATATAGTTTCTAAACTACTAGGTTTTTTTTTAAAAAAAGAAATCTATTTGGTGAAATTTTGAAATTTAATGCAGTAGTACTTAAATTTTAGGGAAAAATAAGAAGTAGGTGTATGTTTGACCACCCTAACCACTATAAAATGATAGTATTTTTTTATAATATTTTAGATATAAGTAGATGAATCATGTCCCAATGTGATGCATATTTTTTTGTAATTTTTTTCCAAGTAAATAATTAACTATGAATTTTTTATTACAAATTTTAAAAAATATAAAAAAACTCATATGTTGACCACCTTAACTTGGTCAAAACTTCATGAAATTGATTTTTTTCTTTTTTTAATCCTATAGTATGCAAATCATAGAATGTGACGCATGTTTTGGATTCAAAAAATGTGATACCGTTTGAAAGCTATAGCTATTTTTCAATCAATCTATCAATAGGACTTTAGTTGTAATTTGAATAGAAAATGAATAATAATTACTTATTAAATTCAAAGTAAAGCATAATTTATATTGGTCGAAATTTGAGAATCTCTTTTAAAAACCTTTTTTGTTTCATCAATTTTTGGTAAAAAAAAGTCGTCAGCCACATATACATCATATTGCAACTTTTTGGCCCATCATGTTCCTGCACATACCTTGAAGTGGCTACTTTGGTATTGAGGTTTGGAAGTTTCTACATTCAGTTCAATAGATTGACTTATCTTATAATTGGAGGTTTTGAGAAGGCTCCATTGAAATTTCCCCATTACCCAAATGATTTCCTAGTTTTTCTTGAAGTTTTCCAGTAGATGGTCATTGTAAATGTTAAATATTCAAACATGGAAAAGAAGGGGTGTGATTTTCCATTGTCCATGCCTTCATTTTATTTAAAAATAAATAGTATTGCTAGGGGTGTGGAGAAAGCCCTGAATGAAATCAATTTTCAATGTTTTCCCATGAGAACTAATTTTCATAGCAAGGGTTATGTTAAGAAAAATTTGTATCGAGTTGGTAGCTATGAACATTGCCCTAATATTGAAGATTTTTGGGAAGACTGTGTAGATGAAGGAAAGGTGTATAGAAGAAATTTCATGAGCTTGACCTTAAGGAAAATACAAGCTTTTGGTATTTCTTTCAATATTCTAGAAGATGCACAAGAAGACTATATGATCATTGATCCCGAATATCAGGGCCCTGCTGCTAATCCCTTGTACACAATTAATTGGTCAGAGGATGAAGTTTTAGACTTAATGGTCCTCTCTTCCCCTATTTTGAGAAGAACTTCAAACTGGTTGAACTGAAAATAGTGCCAAAGTGTGAGTTATGCCCATGAGCAAAGATTTTTATAGAGAAAAGTGCAAGGGACTATATAGGCCTCTAGAATAAATATATCAACTAGAAAGTAGTCAATTAGGCCATCTGGCACTGGCTCACTATCAGGAGGAGATGGCAAGAAGCCAAAAGATACTAGGGCCAAACTAAAATCAATTTGTGAACATGATAGTGTACCCTAAATACCTAAGAAAAAGGCTAGTCAAGAAAAGCCAATGCCTACAGACTCTGAGGGCATTTTTCAAAAAATAATTGATGATATTCTTTCCCCACATTCTTTGAAGTTCCCCCTTCTCTGGTATGAGATACATTTTTTTTTGTTCGATCAACTGAAAAAAAATGAAGAAAATTTTATGTAAGTATTGAAAGTAGAGACATTAGATTAGTGGAATCTTCCCCAACATGGTTAAAGAAAGCAGTCAAGAAGAAAAGAAAGAATATTCCTACAATAACAATTGAAGTAGATATAGTTGTCATGCTGTTGCAGGGTCACCAGAATCCCAAAAAGGCTAAGAGGATGTCATGAATTGTCACCGATTCCACTTTTGGGCATCAACTATTGGAGATTGTTGATCCAGAAGGGGACCTAAATGAAAATGAGATAACAAAATATGACTACAAGGCTACTCATGTTGATATGGGGCCATCTACTTTAGAAGGTGATGTATATCATGCTGATTACTCTATTAATGCATTGATCAAAAGAGTAAAAGAATAGAAAAAGGAGAACCTTCATTTGCAATCTCATATTCTTTTTTAAGAAATTTTATTTCATCAATTGTGACTCTGACCAATGAGGAAGCCTCAAGCTCAAATGTTCAAGGTATTGATTCTAACACTATGCAATGGGTTAGTAAAAATTTAGGTTATGTTAAAGGTTCTAGCAAATGGATGAAGGGATTTATCAAGATGGTGTTTTCTACATTAGTAAATTTAGGAAATTCTATGTTAATTTGTCTAATAAAAGAAAGGAACTAGTAGCTGATCTCTAGCAGATCAGGAGAGAACACGGTAGCACATTTTTGCTTTCAAGGAAAATTGTAGAATTACTCTCCATGGAGCACACTTTGTTAATAAAAGAAAAATTGGTGGATGACCCTAGAAAAATTGATCCTAGTTGGTATGATTCATTGGATTGGAAATTGTTAGTATATGAATATTATATCAAGGAAATCAATAAAGTGTTAGAAAAATACTTTGACATATTGGTGAAGATCAAGGAGAATTTCAATTCTCTTGAAGTGGACCTCACAAATGAGTTTGATGTAAAGGTACTAGATGTTGCAGACATAACGAGGGAATTTAAAGAGGTGTGTCATAAAGAAGTGATCCTGAGACAACCACTAGAAACTCATTCAGAAAATTGATTAACTTATAGACCTATATGAGTTCATTTAAGGCAGAAAGTGACAACATCTATAAAATGCTAGTTGAGTCAGACCGTGCACTTTCAAATGGAGGACAAGGCTGCAAATTGGCATGACTCCAAGAAGAAAAAAACATCACTGCAATTGTCACCAAGTAATAAGAATATAGGAAAAGAGTAAAGGCACAGGAGGCATTACTAGAGAAGTAAGAGGTGGAAATAATTGGAAGTGAAAGAGTCAGTGTTGGGACCGCTAATTAGTTTTTAGTTTTTATGTTATTTTCTTTAATTTGTCTCTTGATACTTCAAAGCCTTTTTATTTTAATTTCTAAAATGGTTGTCTTCAAGAAACCATTATCAAGACAATTTGTAATCTTTAAATATGCAGGTCGATGCTTGGCTAGGGGATCTTTTGGGAAAACTTTATTTTACTCATTATAACAAAAAAAAGAACTCAACTATTTTTACTACTTTTCTATTATTTCAATATAGAAAGACAATGGTGAAGTTAATGCATACATAATATTTGAGTTATGGTGTGTGGATTTATTCTACATTTTCTTAGTAGTTTTTGAGTGGATTATCTATTGTTGGAATGATGGATTTTTGGTTAGTTTCATTGTTGTCATTACCATCACTTAAAGTCATGGTTTTTGTGCTTTCCCTAGCCTTATTTTCTAGTCCTCTGAGTTTTCTAACCTTGTCGCGGAGTTCTAAATTTGTATAACTTCCTAATTCCCCAACTTGGTTCACTTCGTTGAGTTGCAAGTCTTTGTTGGTCATCTTTGTAGTCGGTGAAGGATGAGAGTTATTTCAATATAGAAAGACAATGGTGAAGTTCATGCATATGTAATATTTGAGTTATGCTGTGTGGATTTATTCTGCTTTTGTTGAGTAGTTTTCCAATAGATTATCTATTATTGGAATGATAGATTTTTGGTTAGTTTCATTGATGTGGAATGTTTATCTGTGAATAAACATTTTATGGTGATGGATGTGTAAGGATTTCTCAGTATAATTTAGGTGATTTGGTAGTTTAATCTTTTATTGTTTAAGTTGTGTGGATGCCTTTATAAGTTATTTATGTTGAACTATTAGCTTCTATTAGCCTATAAGTTATGAATGTTGAACTGATTGCTTTTGTTCAAGGAATGGATTAATATTCCTTTCAGTTATTTATCAAATATTGTTTGAATGGAAATGCAATAGGAATTTATAAGTAGTATGATAAGTGTCGTTCTTTAAAAATGATGCAAAATCACATATGAAATTCAATACCATGGAATACAATATAAAATATAAAATATCACAATTTCATGGAATACAATATAAAATATCATCAACTATAGTTTGGAACAATGGAAACTGATTCATGAAGTGCAATATAAATACCTAAAAGATACTAATTCTTTTCCATTTCCCAAATGGAGTTAGGGTCCTCAAATTGACATTCATCTTGAGATAAAGTAAAAGAGTCATCTTGATTATGAGTCTTCTCTTCATTTTCTTCGGCCTGTGTCTCAAATTCAACATTCATTGTGTGATTTGTGCCAATGTCAGCTATCCTAGTCCCATTGCCACTACCAATGCCACCAGTACTAATGTTTGGAATTGGAGTGTTGCACAACCCGATCCCTCTTCTTTCACATGTGGACCTACAGATTGTGAGTGCCCTTTCAAAAGGAAAATGTTTGACATTATACATGGTTCCTTTCATCCTCAAGCAATTTTCCAAATTCTTTTCTAGTTTGTTTCTTAACTTCAAATGATTTCAAAAATGCCAATGTACTAAAAAATATCTCATCCTCCACTAACCCCAATATCATTGTTTGACATAAATCACCAAGTTTGAAATATTATGATATCGAATCATGCAATATTTCAGTTTGATCTAAGTTTTTCCAAACCTTTTTTATTGATCCTAGTTCAAAGGCCTTCTTTATGCCCATGGATTTATACTGGTCCTTCATAGCTATTGTAAAACTCCTACATTGTTGTCTAAGCTTAGCTTCATTTAAAATTCCTTCTATTGTCTGCTCATTATATGATACACTTTTCAAAAATTGTTTGATAAAGATTTTTACTTTATCATGAAAATGTTTTGGGTTATCTCGGTTTATCCAAAATTGAGGATACACAATACCCATGGCTTCAAGTATTTCATGTCGAGTGAATCTTTCATGAATCTCTAAGGAAAGATATTTTGTAATTTGCTTCAAATTATCACTAATAGATTTAACAATGTCGTTAAAATCTTCTTCATTAACAACTACTTCTCTGCTAGAGTGCCTGGTTGTCTTACAATAGTACATTGGTATCTCATATCCACATACATAGATACATAAGTTCCCTCTTGCATTAAACTATAAAATAATTATCAAGATTATTCAACTAAGTAATTTTTCACCACATGAAATAATTTGGGCCTTCTTGTGTTAGATCTAGATATAGATGATCGAGGGCCAAGCAAGTATGTTTACATAGATTAGCATATTCATAAATATACATAGTTTTTCCTTGGGATTTCTTCACAAGATTTTTCATCACATACAACATGGGGAGAAGACTAGATAAAGTCAAGAGTGTCTCTATATCACTTAACCTATTTAAGAGGTTGGGAGCTTTGTTTATTGTACTGCGATGCTCATTCATCACTCCAATCAAGGATTGATATTTTGAAAGAACTCGTTGTGTTGGTCCATGCAGGGAGATCCATCTAGTATCCACATCCTTGAGAAGCTTGTTTCCTGGTGTTATTCCCTCAACAAAATTTTGAAATTCTGTGAAATTTTTGAGACTTCGGTAGAAGTATGCCTAGATCTCACAAACTAGATTTTTAACTTTTGATACTGTAGGAAACTTGCTTACAATTTTGAATGCTAAATTCATTATGTGGCCCATGCAGTGAATTCCAAGCATGTATGGTGCACTAGTAGTTTGTAACTTTGTACAAACATTGCTCCTTTGACCTTGCATCATGCAGCTCCATCACCTCCTACGCACACCAACTTTTTGGAAATTGTTAACTCATCCATACCTGTAATTTCAATCAAATATTTCTTGACTAGTTCAAAAATATTTTACGATGTTGAACTATCCTTGATTTTATGAACATAGAAAAGATGGGCTTGGCGAACATGTCATTTTATGGTAAACAAATACATATAGACCCAAGAAGTATTTTCTACAACAATAACTTCATCTAGAGATAATACAATGAAATTTGACTCTTTTACTTTCTCCTTTAAATCTTCCTTTTCCACTGCAGCAAGACAGTTTTCTCATTCCCATCCAACATTTACTAACCAATGTGAGAAGGGAAAGTGAGGAACAATGATATCAATTAGGGAGGAAATCAATTCACTTTCACAATATAAAAGGATTCCAACCACTTTTCTTCCCTCAAAACTCAATCTAGGCTTGTTTTCAATTTTTCACCTAGTTTCTCTAGTAGGTCAGCAGACCTAATTTATTAACCACAACTTTCATAATTTCTTAACAACCTCTTCAACCTTCAACCATTTCAAACACCCATTGATCCATTCTTTAACATATTACAAAATCCCATATGACTCTTTTGGACCAACACCCTCAAATCCAAGAAACAACGTTGTCCTAGACCCCAATTAGGTTAGCTTTTCAAAGCAAGTCAACTTTAAACTTTCCCTTTCACCCAAAACTCAATTCCAATGCTCTAGGTAGGGTTCAAAATGACTGATTCCACCACTTTTAGCAATTGGAAAGGACTACAAACCCCCTAACTCACTAACCCTCATTCAATGTTTGTAAGGGGAGGGTTTATTGAAAAGGATATTTCCAAACTTCTCCAAACTCTTCAAACAACTCAAAAACATTTTAAAATTCTTTCACAAACTTAAAAGAACATAAAATATTGCTTCCCTCAAACAATTTCTACTTTACCACTCTCAAACCTCTCATTTACACACAAAATCCACCATTTTTAGACCAAGGGCATCACAAGAAACCCATTAAAAGACCTTCCTCACCCATAAAACCTCTTGGAAGCTTAAAACACACAAAAAGAGGCCATTCCACTAAGCTACAAACTTTTAAAGTGGGTGGAATGGTTTTAATCCATTATTTCACATTATCAAACCCTTGTTTCTGGGGTTTCTTAGGAAGATACAAAAAATTGAATCAAACTCCCTCTAAATTATGTATTTGACCCTCAAACCAAATGAAAAAAGAAGTTAATTCATGCCATTACACATTTCAAGTCACTTTGAATCCAAATCCTATAGTACGGGTCTGTACAGACCTAGAATTGACAAGAATACACATAAATTTAATGAAAAACAAGGGAATTTCTTATTGTTCTTCCTTCACAATCCTTCAACAACCATTTACATCAATGGATTTCACATATTTAAACATTTCCCACCAAGAAAAACCTCACAAACCAGCTTAACAACCCTCAACTAACTTTCAAACTCCCCTTGACCATTGGGATTCAAAAAATTGCACTCTTTTTGCATTTCTTGATATGACAACTTTACACAATTTTGCAACTTTTGACCTTTTGACACAAATAACTCCAAGATGACCCAAATTACATGGAAATGGTCTCAATAGACATTATTAAATGTAAAAGGACCCTAAACACCTACACTTAACATATTGACCCCCTAATGTAAATTTCATGTGCTTAGTGCTCCTGCACCATACAACCAACCTAAAAAAACTCATGTCCCATGACAAAGATTAAAGATATGTTGCCTCTTACCCTTGAGTTATCTCCAACCTATACCTTCACCTAATTTCCCTCTCCATTGAGTTACATACTGAATATTTTCCTTGTACCTTGCATCTTTTCACTTACTTCCATTTTGAAATTGTTCCAATTTCACCATCTGACCTATGGGGTGTCCCCTAACCTTCTCTGTCTCTAAAACTAGTGTTGTCTCTACTTGAACACCTATAGATATAAATTTAGCTCTTGTTCCCTAAACTCTCTCCTTCATTACCCCTTCATGCTTGAACTCATGCATATACTTTGGCCAAACACCCCTTTTCACTTCACTTTGTGTCTTTCCTTCTTTTCTCAGGTTCTCTGCCCCAAATATCTCTATTTTGGGTATGTGCAGGATCATGGTGCGCCAAAAAGTGGCAATATTATGAGGGTATGTGGCTGACGACTTTTTTTTACCCAAAATTAAAAACGCGCAGTCAGAAGAGATTCTCAGTTTAGAAAATATAAGTTCTAATAATTTTTAATGAATAATTATTATTCATTTTCTAAGAATTACGACTAAAGTCCTAATCGATAGGCTGATTGAAAAACATGTATAACTTTCAAACGGTATCATATTTTTTGAATCCAAAACATGCGTCACATTCTATGCTTCCACAATATAGGATTAAAAAAGAAAAATTAAATTTCATGAAGTTTTGACCAAGTTAAGGTGGTCGACGACGAAGTTTTTCTTATATTTTCTAAAAGTTGTACAAAAAATCATAATTAATTTTATTACTTGGAAAAAATTACAAAAAAAATATGCATCACCGACATGAGTCCTCTACTTATAAATAAAAATCTACAAAAAATATTATCATTTTATTATGGTTAGGTGGCTCCATGCACACCAACTTCTTATTTTTCCCTCGAAATTTAAGTACTAATGTAAGATTGAAATAAATTTTCACCAAATATATTTTATTTATTTTAAATAAACCTAGTATTTTAGAAACTACATTCAATTTTATACAAATTTTATTCTTACATATTTTTGAAATAATATAGATAACTTATTCAAATATTTACATCAAGTTTCCTAACACTGATTTTTTTGAATTTTTTGCACTTAAGGGCCTATTTTTTGCATGATGATCCTGCACATACCCTTTTATCAGAGTTACTATTGTGTGTGTTTTGCACACACGCCCTGTCATAGGTAGGGACCCCCTTTTTTTCACTCCTGATGGGTTGCTTTGCTCCCATCTTGTTTTGCATGCCCCTTTCCTGGAGCCTAAATTGGTCATGTGCCTTCAAATGATAAAATTTCCCTGACCAAATTCACCTACCTAATTTTCAGTAAGTCTTCTTCCTTTGCAGAGATCCCTTGGTAGTTTGCTTCTAGGACCCTATTAGCTCTCAAAAACCTAGGCTGAATGCCTGAAGAGGCTGCCAATCTCTTGATACGCTTTAGGGTAACAGACAAGGCCAAGAGAACTCAACCTTCTACTCTTTAGGTGTTGCTAAACCCAGGCGAGTGTACCTTTTGAATTGAGCAGGCTTATCTTATGATTATCCTTCTGAAATGCTTTGTCCACAACAACAGATGACAGTGAACAAAATAAAACCAAACTTGATAGCAATCCTCAAATCTAAATCCTAAAAGCCTAATTAACATATATAAAGAAATTGAGTGAATTCAAATGATGAAACATATTTATACCCAGCATTAGGAAAATAAAACATTTGAAACTCAATGTCGGCCCTCCACAAAATTTGGGCAAATCCACGTCGACCAGCAATGGTATTTTAGAAAATATCATGTTGGCCAACAACATTTGAAAATTGTTAATAACCAGTGGAACAGTCAGCAAGTATGTCGAAGGAAAAATATCGTTCATCACTGCTTTGGTCCTTGCCGTGCTCCCCTCTTCGTCACCCAGACTCTATGTTATAGGCTTTCGTAGTGACTGATCGGAATCATGGAGAGATCATATAGAATACACTATGTTTCACCGAAGACAAGAAGCAACTATATGTGTGTTTCGCTGTAGCTCAACAGAGTTGGAGATAGGTCACAGAGAATTCCTTATGTCTCCCTGAGATGCGTTTTGTCGTGTTTACATTTGCTGGGACACAGGAAGCATCATACTGATGTGTTCCATTGCTTTGCATATAGTCACTGTGAAACTCTGATATCAGGGAGATGTCCCAAAGACCACATCACGTTGCGTTGAAGATCTTCATATACATTCAAGTCGCTGGGACAATCCAATTTTCTCATTGACACAGTCCATTCATTATACCTGTCAGCAAGACTCGACGGGCTCGCCAAGACCACATACCAAAACAAAAGTCTCACCGAAGCATCCCAAACTTACATTAGATCACCAGGAAAATCCCCTAGCTTGGTCGATAGATATCCACGTGCACAGTCGATGAAACATGACTTACTCGATGAGACCACATACCGACACAAATAAGTCACACCAAGTGGTACCCTTTGTTATATTTGTCCTCGCCAAGACATTCAAAATTTCTCACCAAATGAGCCTTTGTTTCAAAAGTCGGTATGACACACAGGATTTGTCGAGACCATAGGCCAAAATTTTTAACTCATACCGATAATTTCCTTCACAGTGTTTGTTGTCAAGACCCAAGAATTTGCTAGGACTACTCTTGCCGAGTGGATGTCACTGTTCCTCCAGTCGGTAAGACAAATGATACTTGCCAAGACCCCCTACCGATACCCATAGCCTTCACCAATGAATCGCCACAAGCATGGTTGGGGAGACATATTGGATTTAGTAAAACACTACCCCGACGGCCAAATCATATGCCGATAGAAGCCTCCATGGTCATCAAAACAATAGAAACGCCCTGCCGAATGAAAAATGCAGGGCACCTGTGATCACCATGACATCGGATGAGTCTTGCTGATAGGAAACATAGACTCATGCAAGCAGAAAATGTAACATGAGTCAGGGAAACAGTCACGGACCCCCGCCGATAGGAACTACAATGCAGAAAATGCAAGACCCAAGGGAACATATGGAGTAATATGGCAAGAAATAAGTAAAAGGCCAATGATGAGGACTCATGTAGAAATCTTAGGGCTATGGAAAACATGTGAAATATTGCAGAAAATTATAGCTCCAATAGACCCTTCAGGTTCACCCCCTCAAGTTTCCCTACGGCATTTACCATGTCCCTTTGGCCAGAGGACCTCATCCTTTCGGCCTCCTGAGTCCATCATCGTCTGTCCGCTAGAATCCTAATCTAAACTCTAAACAACCTCGCCCCTCCGAGGCTCCGGCCTCTGGAGCTTTGTCCCATCTCCATGACTAAAATGGAAAATCCTCCCTGGCCTTCTGTGCATCGGGCTCTGGCTCCCCATTGCCGTGAAGACTCAGTAAGAAAATCCAATGGCCAAAACTGATGTCGGGCCTGGTTCACCTCTTGATGGTTGGTGAGACATTTGAAATTCACTGAGACCTCACACCGAAGATCAACCTCTCGCCAAGGTGCTTGTTCGGAAAGACATGAGGAAGTCGGCGAGACCTCTCACTAAAGACATAAATCTCTCATTGATGAGCATTCTTCTCGTCAGTCAGCAAGACATTCTAATCTCGCTAAGACATCTCCCCACCGCACGAAAACTCTTGCCGATGTGCTTAGTCAGCAAGACACAAAATTCTCACCGAGACCTTTCCCCGAGTGAGACTTTCAAACCGACTAAAACTCCTAGTCACCGAGACAATGAGTGATGTCTTACCGATTGGCTATTAGTAGAATGAGCTCCACCCACTCGATTGAAAACTGAAAATGAACCGATGGCTTCCTCCTCACCTAGGCCCAAAACTCTAGACTTCCATCTAATGACTGCCATCCCAAATGACAAAAGCACCACGGCATCCCGGCCCTCTGAGCCCGATCACTTGAAAATGGTGAAGTGTTGTCCACCCTTTGACCTGTCGGACCACGGATCCCAAAGTTCCTATCCCGGAACTCTATTTTTTCCTGGCCATTCAAAACAACTATCTCTGGATGGCTTTCTGGCCATGGACCTCTGGATGCTACTAAATCGATCCAAATGAGCTCAAATTTGAAATCTAACCTTGACCCACATGCCTAAATTCGACCCTCTCTATCATGACCATCTTATACTATCAAGATTCGGTCAAGCGTTCGTTCGTCACCGTCCGTCGTTGCCTTCCGTCCACCACCCGCCGTCCTTCCAGCCCTCTGGGTCTACCCCTCTGGAGTGTTGTCTGTCATCACCATCTGCTGTCACTTTTTCATCCATCATCCGTCACCCGTCGTACGCCAATCTGTCGTCCATCCGTCGCCCTTCATCCATCCATCATTTGTCTTTTGTTTGTCTTTGCTTCGTCATCCATCCTCTACCATCCATCCACCATCTATTGTCCAGCTGTCATTTGTCTGCCATCCATCGTCCATCTGCCATCCGCCATCCCTCCGCCGTCCGTCATCTGCCATCCATCATTTGACTGTCATCTGTCATCCATTCACCATCCATCTACCATCCACCATCCATCATCGTTGCTTCACCATTCGTCTCCCTTTGTTTGTCTGTCAGCCCTCGATGACCCAGCCTCCGGAGCCTGGCCCCTCTGTGGCCATTTTGAGCTTCCAATTTTTGTAAAATGAGTCCAATCTTAAGTAAGTTTTCTGGGCACTCTTCCTTCCCATTTTCCCATGTGCTATAATTGAAAAATCTGGGTTTTGCTATGCTTTGTGGGGTTTGAGAACTTCACTTCTGGTTCGCTGCCCACCCCCTTGGGCCTACATTAATGTTTATGGTCCAAATGAGCTCTAAATATGAATATTATGATCTTTTGATGATGCATGGATGAATCTAACAAGGTTTTTGCAAGATTTGACTAACATTTTTCTTTATTTTTATATGAAAGCACTTACAGAGTTTCATGTATGAAGGATTCAAGGAGCCTACTATGGGTCCGTCAGGGCGACCCATTGAGAAAGTTGAGCAAGGAATGCGCATCACTCCTATCACTATTTGTTTCATGATTTTCTTTCCTCGTAGCACCCACCAACAGGGTTGGTGTTAGAAGAAGGCTTGTGCCAAGAAGGTCAATGAGAAAAATGTAAGGGGGTGGTCTTGAAGAAGGCATGAAGGGGCTGTCCTACTTTTCACTAGATGATGAGGGAGTTGTCTGTCCGAATCAAGGGCAACCAATCCATTGATGCCAATTGTCAATGGGATCGTTTGATCCAAGGAAGAACATTGCAAGCACATCAAGTAAGAAGACAACTTTCAGGCAGTTTTTGCTATAGTAAAAAGGGCAATCAGCTAAATGACAAAATTGCTATAGTGACTGGCACTAGATGAAAAAATAGAGAAAATACAAGGAATGTATTTTTAATTGTTGAATATTGTGGGGTAGGTGAAACCCTACTATAAAAAAATCTGGGCCATTCATTGCAAATTGATCTTGGCCATTCATTTGGGCTTTGAAAAACTATAAATAGGGGCTTACCCCTCATTTGTAAGCATTGGAGAGCTATTATAAAAAGCATTTGCAGCAACAGAAGACAACATTGCATGATTTTATGGATGTTCTCTTTGATTTTTCTCATCTTGCATGCACGGTTCAACTTCCCTATTAGTTTAGGTGTTAGTTTTTTTGAATGGAAGTGGTGATGGTGATTGCTATTTCAGTATTTGATGGATTTCCAGCTCATGCTTTTTGTGGTT